>JBAPLH010000440.1:0-51589 GCA_037897445.1 Ceriops zippeliana | reverse complement strand
ATTTGAACTATATTTATTAAAACAAACAGGTCTAAACTCTATTAACACTCTAAAATGTGTTAACTATCCACCAATCAATGAATTCATTCATCACTGGTTTGCTTTTTCTTACTAATGATAAAAGTATTTCATTCCAAAAAATAATGAGGGAATTCAATGCGACCTCCAGCTTAATAACCCTTACTGTTCCAAAGCCTATTTGTTCATTCAATTCCGCGAAATCATTTATTTTTCATCCCTCACATTTCTATGAAATTTTTTTCTATCATTTTTTTTCATACTTAAACGAGACTATATTAAAGTGTGAAGACAATGTCTTATGAACACATATATACCATGGAATTCCTTTCATTTCTGACTAACACATGGACTCCCTGATCTTGATTTGCTTTTCCTTATTGATATTTGATTGGTGGAAAATACAAAATAAAAGAGTTCCGTCTCCCATCATTTATACTTAGCAAGATATTAAGATTTTGGTCTACAAAACACATTTTGTTCATACAAACATTATGAACATTAAACAATTGAGGCTTAACTACTATCTATATTCATTAAAGACGTAAACAATTTAAACCTTCTATACACTCTTAAATGTCTTTACTTCCACACAATCAAAGAATTCATTCAGTCTTGTTTTGCCATTTTGGTAGACAATGTTAAGTAGTTTTATTCCAAAAATAATGAGGCTTTCAAGGCACCTCAAGCAACTTAAACTCCGCGCTCTTTTAGTTCCCCAAGATTATTTTTCATTTCAATTACCAACGAAAATTATCATTTGTATCATACTTAACGACTATATTAAGTTGTGTGAAAACAATGTCTCTTGAAACCATATATACCATGAATTCATTCCATTCCAACAATCAATGGAGTCCTTGATCTTGATATGCATTTCTTATTGATATTGATTGTTTGAAATACAAAATAAAGAGTCCGGCCCATCATTTCTACTTAGCAACAGTATTATTTTTTGTTTACAAACACACTTTTTGATACAAATGATCATGAAATTAGCATTTGTGGCTAATCTACTAACCTATATTCATTAAAACAAAAGGTCATTAAACTCTATTAACACTCTAAATGGTGATTACTTCCACTCAATCGAATGAATTCATTCATCTTGGTTTGCATTTCTTAGTAATGTTAAGTAGTTTCATTCCAAAATAATGAGGACTTTCAATGCGTCCTAAAGCAAATTACGCGCCTCTTTTTAGTTCCAAAGACGTTTTTTCATTCAAATACCATGAAATTATCGTTTGTATCATAACTTAATGACTATATTAAGTGTCTCAAAACAATGTCTTTGAACCATCATATACTAGGAATTCATTCAATTCTAACAATCAAAGGAGTCCTTGATCTTGATATGCATTTCTTATTGATACTAATTGGTTCAAATACAAAATAAAGAGTCCCTCCCGGCAGTTCTACTTAGCAAGTATGCTTTTTTGTTTATAAACACACTTTTTTATACAATGATGATGAAATTAACACTTCTGGCTAAACTACTAACTATATTCATTAAAACAAACAAGTCTAAACTCTGTTAACACTCTAAATGTGTTTACTTCAACCAATCAAAGAATTCATTCATCTTGGTTTGCATTTTGTACTAATGCTAAGTAGTTTCATTCTAGAATAATGAGACTATCAATGCGCCTAAAGCAAATTACGTGCCTCTTTTAGTTCCAAAAACAAACAGGTCTAAACTCTATTAACACTCTAAATGTGTTTACTTCCACCAATCAATGAATTCATTCATCTTGGTTCGCATTTCTTAGTAATGTTATGTAGTTTCATTCCAAAATAATGAGACTTTCAATGCGCCTAAAGCAAATTACGTGACCCTTTTTGTTCCAAAGACAATTTTTCATGCAAATACCATGAGATTATCGTTTGTATCATACTTAATGACTATATTAAGTGTCAAAACAATGTCTTTGAACCATATATACCATGAATTCATTCAATTCTAACAATTAAAGGAGTCCTTGATCTTCATATGCATTTCTTATTGATACTAATTGGTGGAAATACAATATAACGAGTCACTCCCGGCAGTTTTACTTTAGCAAGTATGCTTTTTTTATTTTATAAACACACTTTTTGATACAATGATGATGAAATTAACACTTCTGGCTAAACTACTAACTATATTTTTTAAAATTGATGATTAAAACAAACAAGTCTAACTCTATTAACACTATAAATGTGTTTTACAAAACCAATCAATCAAAGAATTCATTCATCTTTGTTTGCATTTCGTACTAATGCCAAGTAGTTTCATTCTAAAATAGTGAGACTATCAATGTGCTTAAAGCAAATTACATGTCTCTTTTAGTTCCAAAGATTATTTTTCATGCAATTACCATGAAATTATCATTTATATCATATTTAACGACTATATTAAGTGTCAAAACAATGTGTTTGAACCATATATGCCATGAATTCATTCAATTCTAACAATCAATGGAGTCCTTGATCTTGATATGCATTTCTTATTGGTATTAATTGGTTGAAATACAAAATAAAGAGTCCCTTCCAGCATTTCAACTTAGCAAGTATTATTTTTTGTTTACAAACACAATTTTTGATACAATGATCATGAAATTAACACTTGTGGCTAATTTACTAACTATATTCATTAAAACAAACAGGTCTAATCTCTATTAACACTCTAAATGTGTTTACTTCCACCAATTAATAAATTCATTCATCTTGGTTTGCATTTTGTACTAATGTTAGGTAGTTTCATTCCAAAATAATGAGACTTTCAATGTGCCTTAAGCAAATTACGCGCCTCCAGCATTTTGAACAATTGTTAAGTAGTTTGATTGAAAAATAATAAGACATTTAATGCGCCTCCAGCTAATTAAACCCTTCTTTCTGTTCCAAAGACTATTTTTCATTCAATGATAAGAAAATTATCGTTTGTGTTATACTTATTGAATATATTAATTGTGAAATCAATATCCATGAACCATCTATACCATGAATTCTTTCAATTCCAACAAACAATGGAGTCGCTGATCTTGATTTGCTTTTCTTATTGATATTAATTGGTTGAAATACAAAATAAAGAGTCCGTCCCATCATTTCTACTTAGCAAGTATCCTTTTTTGTCTACAAACACACTTTTTGATACAAAGATCATGAAATTAACACTTGTGCCTAAACTAATAAGTATATTCATTAAAACAAACCATTCTAAACCCTATTAACACTCTAAATGTGTTTACTTCCACCAATCGAAGAATTCATTCATCTTGGTTTGCATTTTGTACAATTATTAAGTAGTTTCATTCAAAAATAATGAGACATTCAAAGCGCCTCCAGCTAATTACACCCCTCTTTCTGTTCCAAAGTCTATTTTTCATTCAATGATCATGAAATTATCGTTTGTGTCATACTTAACGACTATATTAATTGTGAAATCAATATCCATGAACCATCTATACCATGAATTCTTTCAATTCCAACAAACAATGGAGTCGCTGATCTTGATTTGCTTTTGTTAATGATATTAATTGGTTGAAATACAAAATAAAGAGTCCGTCCCATCATTTCTACTTAGCAAGTATCCTTTTTTATCTACAAACACACTTTTTGATACAAAGATCATGAAATTCACACTTGTACCAAAACTTCTAAGTATATTCGTTAAAACAAAACATTCTAAACCCTATTAACACTCTAAATGTGTTTACTTCCACCAATCGAAGAATTCATTCATCTTGGTTTGCATTTTGAACAATTGTTAAGTAGTTTGATTGAAAAATAATAAGACATTTAATGCGCCTCCAGCTAATTAAACCCTTCTTTTTGTTCCAAAGACTATTTTTCATTCAATGATAAGAAAATTATCGTTTGTGTTATACTTATTGAATATATTAATTGTGAAATCAATATCCATGAACCATCTATACCATGAATTCTTTCAATTCCAACAAACAATGGAGTCGCTAATCTTGATTTGCTTTTGTTAATGATATTAATTGGTTGAAATACAAAATAAAGAGTCTGTCCCATCATTTCTACTTAGCAAGTATCCTTTTTTGTCTACAAACACACTTTTTGATACAAAGATCATGAAATTAACACTTGTGCCTAAACTAATAAGTATATTCATTAAAACAAACCATTCTAAACCCTATTAACACTCTAAATGTGTTTACTTCCACCAATCGAAGAATTCATTCATCTTGGTTTGCATTCTGTACAATTATTAAGTAATTTCATTCAAAAATAATGAGACATTCAAAGCGCCTCCAGCTAATTACACCCCTCTTTCTGTTCCAAAGTTTATTTTTCATTCAATGATCATGAAATTATCGTTTGTGTCATACTTAACGACTATATTAATTGTGAAATCAATATCCACGAACCATCTATACCATGAATTCTTTCAATTCCAACAAACAATGGAGTCGCTGATCTTGATTTGCTTTTGTTAATGATATTAATTGTTTGAAATACAAAATAAAGAGTCCGTCCCATCATTTCTACTAAGCAAGTATCCTTTTTTGTCTACAAACACACTTTTTGATACAAAGATCATGAAATTAACACTTGTGCCTAAACTAATAAGTATATTCATTAAAACAAAACCATTCTAAACCCTATTAACACTCTAAATGTGTTTACTTCCACCAATCGAAGAATTCATTCATCTTGGTTTGCATTTTGTACAATTATTAAGTAGTTTCATTCAAAAATAATGAGACATTCAAAGCGCCTCCAGCTAATTACACCCCTCTTTCTGTTCCAAAGACTATTTTTCATTCAATGATCATCATGAAATTATCGTTTGTGTCATACTTAACGACTATATTAATTGTGAAATCAATATCCATGAACCATCTATACCATGAATTCTTTCAATTCCAACAAACAATGGAGTCGCTGATCTTGATTTGCTTTTGTTAATGATATTAATTGGTTGAAATACAAAATAAAGAGTCCGTCCCATCATTTCTACTTAGCAAGTATCCTTTTTTATCTACAAATACACTTTTTGATACAAAGATCATGAAATTCACACTTTGTGCCTAAACTTAATAAGTATATTCATTAAAACAAAACATTCTAAACCCTATTAACACTCTAAATGTGTTTACTTCCACCAATCGAAGAATTCATTCATCTTGGTTTGCATTTTGTACAATTGTTAAGTAGTTTTTCATTGAAAAATAATAAGACATTTAATGCGCCTCCAGCTAATTAAACCCTTCTTTTTCTGTTCCAAAGACTATTTTTCATTCAATGATAAGAAAATTATCGTTTGTGTTATACTTATTGAATATATTAATTGTGAAATCAATATCCATGAACCATCTATACCATGAATTCTTTCAATTCCAACAAACAATGGAGTCGCTGATCTTGATTTGCTTTTGTTATTGATATTAATTGGTTGAAATACAAAATAAAGAGTCCGTCCCATCATTTCTACTTAGCAAGTATCCTTTTTTATCTACAAACACACTTTTTGATACAAAGATCATGAAATTCACACTTGTACCAAAACTTCTAAGTATATTCGTTAAAACAAAACATTCTAAACCCTATTAACACTCTAAATGTGTTTACTTCCACCAATCGAAGAATTCATTCATCTTGGTTTGCATTTTGAACAATTGTTAAGTAGTTTGATTGAAAAATAATAAGACATTTAATGCGCCTCCAGCTAATTAAACCCTTCTTTCTGTTCCAAAGACTATTTTTCATTCAATGATAATAAAATTATCGTTTGTGTTATACTTATTGAATATATTAATTGTGAAATCAATATCCATGAACCATCTATACCATGAATTCTTTCAATTCCAACAAACAATGGAGTCGCTGATCTTGATTTGCTTTTCTTATTGATATTAATTGGTTGAAATACAAAATAAAGAGTCCGTCCCATCATTTCTACTTAGCAAGTATCCTTTTTTGTCTACAAACACACTTTTTTATACAAAGATCATGAAATTAACACTTGTGCCTAAACTAATAAGTATATTCATTAAAACAAACCATTCTAAACCCTATTAACACTCTAAATGTGTTTACTTCCACCAATCGAAGAATTCATTCATCTTGGTTTGCATTTCGTACAATTGTTAAGTAGTTTCATTCAAAAATAATGAGACATTCAAAGCCCGTCCAGCTAATTACACTCCTCTTTCTGTTCCAAAGACTATTTTTCATTCAATGATCATGAAATTATCGTTTGTGTCATACTTAACGACTATATTAATTGTGAAATCAATATCCACGAACCATCTATACCATGAATTCTTTCAATTCCAACAAACAATGGAGTCACTGATCTTGATTTGCTTTTGTTAATGATATTAATTGTTTAAAATACAAAATAAAGAGTCCGTCCCATCATTTCTACTTAGCAAGTATCCTTTTTTGTCTACAAACACACTTTTTTATACAAATATTTTGAAATTAACACTTGTGCCTAAACTAATAAGCATATTCATTAAAACAAACCATTCTAAACCCTATTAACACTCTAAATGTGTTTAGTTCCACCAATCGAGGAATTCATTCATCTTGGTTTGCATTTCGTACTATTGTTAAATAGTTTCATTCAAAAATAATGAGACATTCAATGCGCCTCTAGCTAATTACACTCCTCTTTCTGTTCCAAAGACTATTTTTCATTCAGTGATCATGAAATTATCGTTTGTGTCATACTGAACGACTATATTAATTGTGAAATGAATATCCATGAACCATCTATACCATGAATTCTCTCAATTCCAACAAACAATGGAGTCGCTGATCTTGATTTGCTTTTGTTAATGATATTAATTGGTTGAAATACAAAATAAAGAGTCCGTCCCTTCATTTCTACTTAGCAAGTATACGTTTTTGTCTACAAACACACTTTTTGATACAAAGATCATGAAATTAACACTTGTGCCTAAACTAATAAGTATATTCATTAAAACAAACCATTCTAAACCCTATTAACACTCTAAATGTGTTTACTTCCACCAATCGAAGAATTCATTCATCTTGGTTTGCATTTTGTACAATTATTAAGTAGTTTCATTCAAAAATAATGAGACATTCAAAGCGCCTCCAGCTAATTACACCCCTCTTTCTGTTCCAAAGTCTATTTTTCATTCAATGATCATGAAATTATCGTTTGTGTCATACTTAACGACTATATTAATTGTGAAATCAATATCCATGAACCATCTATACCATGAATTCTTTCAATTCCAACAAACAATGGAGTCGCTGATCTTGATTTGCTTTTGTTAATGATATTAATTGGTTGAAATACAAAATAAAGAGTCCGTCCCATCATTTCTACTTAGCAAGTATCCTTTTTTATCTACAAACACACTTTTTGATACAAAGATCATGAAATTCACACTTGTACCAAAAACTAATAAGTATATTCGTTAAAACAAAACATTCTAAACCCTATTAACACTCTAAATGTGTTTACTTCCACCAATCGAAGAATTCATTCATCTTGGTTTGCATTTTGAACAATTGTTAAGTAGTTTGATTGAAAAATAATAAGACATTTAATGCGCCTCCAGCTAATTAAACCCTTCTTTTTGTTCCAAAGACTATTTTTCATTCAATGATAAGAAAATTATCGTTTGTGTTATACTTATTGAATATATTAATTGTGAAATCAATATCCATGAACCATCTATACCATGAATTCTTTCAATTCCAACAAACAATGGAGTCGCTGATCTTGATTTGCTTTTGTTAATGATATTAATTGGTTGAAATACAAAATAAAGAGTCTGTCCCATCATTTCTACTTAGCAAGTATCCTTTTTTTTTGTCTACAAACACACTTTTTGATACAAAGATCATGAAATTAACACTTGTGCCTAAACTAATAAGTATATTCATTAAAACAAACCATTCTAAACCCTATTAACACTCTAAATGTGTTTACTTCCACCAATCGAAGAATTCATTCATCTTGGTTTGCATTTCTGTACAATTATTAAGTAGTTTCATTCAAAAATAATGAGACATTCAAAGCGCCTCCAGCTAATTACACTCCTCTTTCTGTTCCAAAGACTATTTTTCATTCAATGATCATGAAATTATCGTTTGTGTCATACTTAACGACTATATTAATTGTGAAATCAATATCCATGAACCATCTATACCATGAATTCTTTCAATTCCAACAAACAATGGAGTCGCTGATCTTGATTTGCTTTTGTTAATGATATTAATTGTTTGAAATACAAAATAAAGAGTCCGTCCCATCATTTCTACTTAGCAAGTATCCTTTTTTGTCTACAAACACACTTTTTTGATACAAAGATCATGAAATTAACACTTGTGCCTAAACTAATAAGTATATTCATTAAAACAAACCATTCTAAACCCTATTAACACTCTAAATGTGTTTTACTTCCACCAATCGAAGAATTCATTCATCTTGGTTTGCATTTTGTACAATTATTAAGTAGTTTCATTCAAAAATAATGAGACATTCAATGCGCCTCCAGCTAATTACACTCCTCTTTCTGTTCCAAAGACTATTTTTCATTCAATGATCATGAAATTATCGTTTGTGTCATACTTAACGACTATATTAATTGTGAAATCAATATCCATGAACCATCTATACCATGAATTCTTTCAATTCCAACAAACAATGGAGTCGCTGATCTTGATTTGCTTTTGTTAATGATATTAATTGGTTGAAATACAAAATAAAGAGTCCGTCCCATCATTTCTACTTAGCAAGTATCCTTTTTTTGTCTACAAACACACTTTTTGATACAAAGATCATGAAATTAACACTTGTGCCTAAACTAATAAGTATATTCATTAAAACAAACCATTCTAAACCCTATTAACACTCTAAATGTGTTTACTTCCACCAATCGAAGAATTCATTCATCTTGGTTTGCATTTTGTACAATTGTTAAGTAGTTTCATTCAAAAAATAATGAGACATTCAATGCGCCTCCAGCTAATTACACTCCTCTTTCTGTTCCAAAGACTATTTTTTTTCATTCAATGATCATGAAATTATCGTTTGTGTCATACTTAACGACTATATTAATTGTGAAATCAATATCCATGAACCATCTATACCATGAATTCTTTCAATTCCAACAAACAATGGAGTCGCTGATCTTGATTTGCTTTTGTTAATGATATTAATTGGTTGAAATACAAAATAAAGAGTCCGTCCCATCATTTCTACTTAGCAAGTATCCTTTTTTTATCTACAAACACACTTTTTGATACAAAGATCATGAAATTAACACTTGTGCCTAAACTAATAAGTAGTATATTCATTAAAAAAAAAACATTCTAAACCCTATTAACACTCTAAATGTGTTTACTTCCACCAATCGAAGAATTCATTCATCTTGGTTTGCATTTTGTACAATTGTTAAGTAGTTTCATTCAAAAATAATGAGACATTTAATGCGCCTCCAGCTAATTAAACTCCTTCTTTCTGTTCCAAAGACTATTTTTCATTCAATGATCATGAAAATTATCGTTTGTGTTATACTTAACGACTATATTAATTGTGAAATCAATATCCATGAACCATCTATACCATGAATTCTTTCAATTCCAACAAACAATGGAGTCTGATCTGATCTTGATTTGCTTTTGTTAATGATATTAATTGGTTTGAAATACAAAATAAAGAGTCCGTCCCATCATTTCTACTTAGCAAGTATCCTTTTTTGTCTACAAACACACTTTTTTTGATACAAAGATCATGAAATTAACACTTGTGCCTAAACTAATAAGTATATTCATTAAAACAAACCATTCTAAACCCTATTAACACTCTAAATGTGTTTACTTCCACCAATCGAAGAATTCATTCATCTTGGTTTGCATTTCGTACAATTGTTAAGTAGTTTCATTCAAAAATAATGAGACATTCAAAGCCCGTCCAGCTAATTACACTCCTCTTTCTGTTCCAAAGACTATTTTTCATTCAATGATCATGAAATTATCGTTTGTGTCATACTTAACGACTATATTAATTGTGAAATCAATATCCACGAACCATCTATACCATGAATTCTTTCAATTCCAACAAACAATGGAGTCGCTGATCTTGATTTGCTTTTGTTAATGATATTAATTGTTTGAAATACAAAATAAAGAGTCCGTCCCATCATTTCTACTTAGCAAGTATCCTTTTTTGTCTACAAACACACTTTTTGATACAAAGATCATGAAATTAACACTTGTGCCTAAACTAATAAGCATATTCATTAAAACAAACCATTCTAAACCCTATTAACACTCTAAATGTGTTTAGTTCCACCAATCGAGGAATTCATTCATCTTGGTTTGCATTTCGTACTATTGTTAAATAGTTTCATTCAAAAATAATGAGACATTCAATGCGCCTCTAGCTAATTACACTCCTCTTTCTGTTCCAAAGACTATTTTTCATTCAATGATCATGAAATTATCGTTTGTGTCATACTTAACGACTATATTAATTGTGAAATCAATATCCATGAACCATCTATACCATGAATTCTCTCAATTCCAACAAACAATGGAGTCGCTGATCTTGATTTGCTTTTGTTAATGATATTAATTGGTTGAAATACAAAATAAAGAGTCCGTCCCTTCATTTCTACTTAGCAAGTATACGTTTTTGTCTACAAACACACTTTTTGATACAAAGATCATGAAATTAACACTTGTGCCTAAACTAATAAGTATATTCATTAAAACAAACCATTCTAAACCCTATTAACACTCTAAATGTGTTTTACTTCCACCAATCGAAGAATTCATTCATCTTGGTTTGCATTTTGTACAATTATTATTAAGTAGTTTCATTCAAAAATAATGAGACATTCAATGCGCCTCCAGCTAATTACACTCCTCTTTCTGTTCCAAAGACTATTTTTCATTCAATGATCATGAAATTATCGTTTGTGTGTCATACTTAACGACTATATTAATTGTGAAATCAATATCCATGAACCATCTATACCATGAATTCTTTCAATTCCAACAAACAATGGAGTCGCTGATCTTGATTTGCTTTTGTTAATGATATTAATTGGTTGAAATACAAAATAAAGAGTCCGTCCCATCATTTCTACTTAGCAAGTATCCTTTTTTTCTACTACAAACACACTTTTTGATACAAAGATCATGAAATTAACACTTGTGCCTAAACTAATAAGTATATTCATTAAAACAAAAAACATTCTAAACCCTATTAACACTCTAAATGTGTTTTTACTTCCACCAATCGAAGAATTCATTCATCTTGGTTTGCATTTTGTACAATTGTTAAGTAGTTTCATTCAAAAATAATGAGACATTCATGCGCCTCCAGCTAATTACACTCCTCTTTTTCTGTTCCAAAGACTATTTTTCATTCAATGATCATGAAAATTATCGTTTGTGTCATACTTAACGACTATATTAATTGTGAAATCAATATCCATGAACCATCTATACCATGAATTCTTTCAATTCCAACAAACAATGGAGTCGCTGATCTTGATTTGCTTTTGTTAATGATATTAATTGGTTGAAATACAAAATAAAGAGTCCGTCCCATCATTTCTACTTAGCAAGTATCCTTTTTTGTCTACAAAACACACTTTTTGATACAAAGATCATGAAATTAACACTTGTGCCTAAACTAATAAGTATATTCATTAAAACAAACCATTCTAAACCCTATTAACACTCTAAATGTGTTTACTTCCACCAATCGAAGAATTCATTCATCTTGGTTTGCATTTTGTACAATTGTTAAGTAGTTTCATTCAAAAATAATGAGACATTCAATGCGCCTCCAGCTAATTACACTCCTCTTTTCTGTTCCAAAGACTATTTTTCATTCAATGATCATGAAATTATCGTTTGTGTCATACTTAACGACTATATTAATTGTGAAATCAATATCCATGAACCATCTATACCATGAATTCTTTCAATTCCAACAAACAATGGAGTCGCTGATCTTGATTTGCTTTTGTTAATGATATTAATTGGTTGAAATACAAAATAAAGAGTCCGTCCCATCATTTCTACTTAGCAAGTATCCTTTTTTGTCTACAAACACACTTTTTTTGATACAAAGATCATGAAATTAACACTTGTGCCTAAACTAATAAGTATATTCATTAAAACAAACCATTCTAAACCCTATTAACACTCTAAATGTGTTTACTTCCACCAATCGAAGAATTCATTCATCTTGGTTTGCATTTTGTACAATTATTAAGTAGTTTCATTCAAAAATAATGAGACATTCAATGCGCCTCCAGCTAATTACACTCCTCTTTCTGTTCCAAAGACTATTTTTCATTCAATGATCATGAAATTATCGTTTGTGTCATACTTAACGACTATATTAATTGTGAAATCAATATCCATGAACCATCTATACCATGAATTCTTTCAATTCCAACAAACAATGGAGTCGCTGATCTTGATTTGCTTTTGTTAATGATATTAATTGGTTGAAATACAAAATAAAGAGTCCGTCCCCCATCATTTCTACTTAGCAAGTATCCTTTTTTTGTCTACAAACACACTTTTTGATACAAAGATCATGAAATTAACACTTGTGCCTAAAACTAATAAGTATATTCATTAAAACAAACCATTCTAAACCCTATTAACACTCTAAATGTGTTTACTTCCACCAATCGAAGAATTCATTCATCTTGGTTTGCATTTTGTACAATTATTAAGTAGTTTCATTCAAAAATAATGAGACATTCAATGCGCCTCCAGCTAATTACACTCCTCTTTCTGTTCCAAAGACTATTTTTCATTTCAATGATCATGAAATTATCGTTTGTGTCATACTTAACGACTATATTAATTGTGAAATCAATATCCATGAACCATCTATACCATGAATTCTTTCAATTCCAACAAAACAATGGAGTCGCTGATCTTGATTTGCTTTTGTTAATGATATTAATTGGTTGAAATACAAAATAAAGAGTCCGTCCCATCATTTCTACTTAGCAAGTATCCTTTTTTGTCTACAAACACACTTTTTGATACAAAGATCATGAAATTAACACTTGTGCCTAAACTAATAAGTATATTCATTAAAACAAACCATTCTAAACCCTATTAACACTCTAAATGTGTTTACTTCCACCAATCGAAGAATTCATTCATCTTGGTTTGCATTTTGTACAATTGTTAAATAGTTTCATTCAAAAATAATGAGACATTCAATGCGCCTCCAGCTAATTACACTCCTCTTTCTGTTCCAAAGACTATTTTTCATTCAATGATCATGAAATTATCGTTTGTGTGTCATACTTAACGACTATATTAATTGTGAAATCAATATCCATGAACCATCTATACCATGAATTCTTTCAATTCCAACAAACAATGGAGTCGCTGATCTTTGATTTGCTTTTGTTAATGATATTAATTGGTTGAAATACAAAAAAAAGAGTCCGTCCCATCATTTCTACTTAGCAAGTATCCTTTTTTGTCTACAAACACACTTTTTTGATACAAAGATCATGAAATTAACACTTGTGCCTAAACTAATAAGTATATTCATTAAAACAAACCATTCTAAACCCTATTAACACTCTAAATGTGTTTTACTTCCACCAATCGAAGAATTCATTCATCTTGGTTTGCATTTTGTACAATTGTTAAATAGTTTCATTCAAAAATAATGAGACATTCAATGCGCCTCCAGCTAATTACACTCCTCTTTTCTGTTCCAAAGACTATTTTTCATTCAATGATCATGAAATTATCGTTTTTGTGTCATACTTAACGACTATATTAATTGTGAAATCAATATCCATGAACCATCTATACCATGAATTCTTTCAATTCCAACAAACAATGGAGTCGCTGATCTTGATTTGCTTTTGTTAATGATATTAATTGGTTGAAAATACAAAATAAAGAGTCCGTCCCATCATTTCTACTTAGCAAGTATCCTTTTTTGTCTACAAACACACTTTTTGATACAAAGATCATGAAATTAACACTTGTGCCTAAACTAATAAGTATATTCATTAAAACAAACCATTCTAAACCCTATTAACACACTCTAAATGTGTTTACTTCCACCAATCGAAGAATTCATTCATCTTGGTTTGCATTTCGTACTATTGTTAAATAGTTTCATTCAAAAATAATGAGACATTCAATGCGCCTCCAGCTAATTACACTCCTCTTTCTGTTCCAAAGACTATTTTTCATTCAATGATCATGAAATTATCGTTTGTGTCATACTTAACGACTATATTAATTGTGAAATCAATATCCATGAACCATCTATACCATGAATTCTTTCAATTCCAACAAACAATGGAGTCGCTGATCTTGATTTGCTTTTTGTTAATGATATTAATTGGTTGAAATACAAAATAAAGAGTCCGTCCCATCATTTCTACTTAGCAAGTATCCTTTTTTGTCTACAAACACACTTTTTGATACAAAGATCATGAAATTAACACTTGTGCCTAAACTAATAAGTATATTCATTAAAACAAACCATTCTAAACCCTATTAACACTCTAAATGTGTTTACTTCCACCAATCGAAGAATTCATTCATCTTGGTTTGCATTTTGTACAATTATTAAGTAGTTTCATTCAAAAATAATGAGACATTCAATGCGCCTCCAGCTAATTACACTCCTCTTTCTGTTCCAAAGACTATTTTTCATTCAATGATCATGAAATTATCGTTTGTGTCATACTTAACGACTATATTAATTGTGAAATCAATATCCATGAACCATCTATACCATGAATTCTTTCAATTCCAACAAACAATGGAGTCGCTGATCTTGATTTGCTTTTGTTAATGATATTAATTGGTTGAAATACAAAATAAAGAGTCCGTCCCATCATTTCTACTTAGCAAGTATCCTTTTTTTGTCTACAAACACACTTTTTTTGATACAAAGATCATGAAATTAACACTTGTGCCTAAACTAATAAGTATATTCATTAAAACAAAACATTCTAAACCCTATTAACACTCTAAATGTGTTTACTTCCTCCAATCGAAGAATTCATTCATCTTGGTTTGCATTTTGTACAATTGTTAAGTAGTTTCATTCAAAAATAATGAGACATTCAATGCGCCTCCAGCTAATTACACTCCTCTTTTCTGTTCCAAAGACTATTTTTTTCATTCAATGATCATGAAATTATCGTTTGTGTCATACTTAACGACTATATTAATTGTGAAATCAATATCCATGAACCATCTATACCATGAATTCTTTCAATTCCAACAAACAATGGAGTCGCTGATCTTGATTTGCTTTTGTTAATGATATTAATTGGTTGAAATACAAAATAAAGAGTCCGTCCCCATCATTTCTACTTAGCAAGTATCCTTTTTTGTCTACAAACACACTTTTTGATACAAATCATGATCATGAAATTAACACTTGTGCCTAAACTAATAAGTATATTCATTAAAAACAAACCATTCTAAACCCTATTAACACTCTAAATGTGTTTACTTCCTTCCACCAATCGAAGAATTCATTCATCTTGGTTTGCATTTTGTACAATTGTTAAGTAGTTTCATTCAAAAATAATGAGACATTCAATGCGCCTCTCAGCTAATTACACTCCTCTTTCTGTTCCAAAGACTATTTTTCATTCAATGATCATGAAAAATTATCGTTTGTGTCATACTTAACGACTATATTAATTGTGAAATCAATATCCATGAACCATCTATACCATGAATTCTTTCAATTCCAACAAACAATGGAGTCGCTGATCTTGATTTGCTTTTGTTAATGATATTAATTGGTTGAAATACAAAATAAAGAGTCCGTCCCATCATTTCTACTTAGCAAGTATCCTTTTTTTGTCTACAAACACACTTTTTTGATACAAAGATCATGAAATTAACACTTGTGCCTAAACTAATAAGTATATTCATTAAAAAAAAACCATTCTAAACCCTATTAACACTCTAAATGTGTTTACTTCCACCAATCGAAGAATTCATTCATCTTGGTTTGCATTTTGTACTATTGTTAAAGTAGTTTCATTCAAAAAATAATGAGACATTCAATGCGCCTCCAGCTAATTACACTCCTCTTTTCTGTTCCAAAGACTATTTTTCATTCAATGATCATGAAATTATCGTTTGTGTCATACTTAACGACTATATTATTAATTGTGAAATCAATATCCATGAACCATCTATACCATGAATTCTTTCAATTCCAACAAACAATGGAGTCGCTGATCTTGATTTGCTTTTGTTAATGATATTAATTGGTTGAAATACAAAATAAAGAGTCCGTCCCATCATTTCTACTTAGCAAGTATCCTTTTTTGTCTACAAACACACTTTTTTGATACAAAGATCATGAAATTAACACTTGTGCCTAAACTAATAAGTATATTCATTAAAACAAACCATTCTAAACCCTATTAACACTCTAAATGTGTTTACTTCCACCAATCGAAGAATTCATTCATCTTGGTTTGCATTTTGTACAATTATTAAGTAGTTTCATTCAAAAATAATGAGACATTCAATGCGCCTCCAGCTAATTACACTCCTCTTTCTGTTCCAAAGACTATTTTTCATTCAATGATCATGAAATTATCGTTTGTGTCATACTTAACGACTATATTAATTGTGAAATCAATATCCATGAACCATCTATACCATGAATTCTTTCAATTCCAACAAACAATGGAGTCGCTGATCTTGATTTGCTTTTGTTAATGATATTAATTGGTTGAAATACAAAATAAAGAGTCCGTCCCATCATTTCTACTTAGCAAGTATCCTTTTTTGTCTACAAACACACACTTTTTGATACAAAGATCATGAAATTAACACTTGTGCCTAAACTAATAAGTATATTCATTAAAACAAACCATTCTAAAACCCTATTAACACTCTAAATGTGTTTACTTCCACCAATCGAAGAATTCATTCATCTTGGTTTGCATTTTTTACAATTGTTAAATAGTTTCATTCAAAAATAATGAGACATTCAATGCGCCTCCCAGCTAATTACACTCCTCTTTCTGTTCCAAAGACTATTTTTCATTCAATGATCATGAAATTATCGTTTGTGTCATACTTAACGACTATATTAATTGTGAAATCAATATCCATGAACCATCTATACCATGAATTCTTTCAATTCCAACAAACAATGGAGTCGCTGATCTTGATTTGCTTTTGTTAATGATATTAATTGGTTGAAATACAAAATAAAGAGTCCGTCCCATCATTTTTCTACTTAGCAAGTATCCTTTTTTGTCTACAAACACACTTTTTGATACAAAGATCATGAAATTAACACTTGTGCCTAAACTAATAAGTATATTCCCATTAAAACAAACCATTCTAAACCCTATTAACACTCTAAATGTGTTTACTTCCACCAATCGAAGAATTCATTCATCTTGGTTTGCATTTTGTACAATTATTAAGTAGTTTCATTCAAAAATAATGAGACATTCAATGCGCCTCCAGCTAATTACACTCCTCTTTCTGTTCCAAAGACTATTTTTCATTCAATGATCATGAAATTATCGTTTGTGTCATACTTAACGACTATATTAATTGTGAAATCAATATCCATGAACCATCTATACCATGAATTCTTTCAATTCCAACAAACAATGGAGTCGCTGATCTTGATTTGCTTTTGTTAATGATATTAATTGGTTGAAATACAAAATAAAGAGTCCGTCCCATCATTTCTACTTAGCAAGTATCCTTTTTTTGTCTACAAACACACTTTTTGATACAAAGATCATGAAATTAACACTTGTGCCTAAACTAATAAGTATATTCATTAAAACAAAACATTCTAAACCCTATTAAACACTCTAAATGTGTTTACTTCCACCAATCGAAGAATTCATTCATCTTGGTTTGCATTTTGTACAATTGTTAAGTAGTTTCATTCAAAAAATAATGAGACATTTAATGCGCCTCCAGCTAATTAAACACTTCTCTTTCTGTTCCAAAGACTATTTTTCATTCAATGATCATGAAAATTATCGTTTGTGTCATACTTAACGACTATATTAATTGTGAAATCAATATCCATGAACCATCTATACCATGAATTCTTTCAATTCCAACAAACAATGGAGTCGCTGATCTTGATTTGCTTTTGTTATTGATATTAATTGGTTGAAATACAAAATAAAGAGTCCGTCCCATCATTTCTACTTAGCAAGTATCCTTTTTTTGTCTACAAACACACTTTTTGATACAAAAGATCATGAAATTAACACTTGTGCCTAAACTAATAAGTATATTCATTAAAACAAACCATTCTAAACCTATATTAACACTCTAAATGTGTTTACTTCCACCAATCGAAGAATTCATTCATCTTGGTTTGCATTTTGTACAATTGTTAAAAGTAGTTTCATTCAAAAATAATGAGACATTCAATGCGCCTCCAGCTAATTACACTCCTCTTTTCTGTTCCAAAGACTATTTTTCATTCAATGATCATGAAATTATCGTTTGTGTCATACTTAACGACTATATTAATTGTGAAATCAATATCCACGAACCATCTATACCATGAATTCTTTCAATTCCAACAAACAATGGAGTCGCTGATCTTGATTTGCTTTTGTTAATGATATT
This sequence comes from Ceriops zippeliana, assembly GCA_037897445.1. NCBI lineage: Eukaryota > Viridiplantae > Streptophyta > Magnoliopsida > Malpighiales > Rhizophoraceae > Ceriops > Ceriops zippeliana. The sequence goes on along the minus strand of JBAPLH010000440.1, from coordinate 32,962 downwards.
AATTGTTTGAAATACAAAATAAAGAGTCCGTCCCATCATTTCTACTTAGCAAGTATCCTTTTTTGTCTACAAACACACTTTTTGATACAAAGATCATGAAATTAACACTTGTGCCTAAACTAATAAGCATATTCATTAAAACAAACCATTCTAAACCCTATTAACACTCTAAATGTGTTTACTTCCACCAATCGAGGAATTCATTCATCTTGGTTTGCATTTCGTACTATTGTTAAATAGTTTCATTCAAAAATAATGAGACATTCAATGCGCCTCTAGCTAATTACACTCCTCTTTCTGTTCCAAAGACTATTTTTCATTCAATGATCATGAAATTATCGTTTGTGTCATACTGAACGACTATATTAATTGTGAAATGAATATCCATGAACCATCTATACCATGAATTCTCTCAATTCCAACAAACAATGGAGTCGCTGATCTTGATTTGCTTTTGTTAATGATATTAATTGGTTGAAATACAAAAATAAAGAGTCCGTCCCTTCATTTCTACTTAGCAAGTATCCTTTTTTTGTCTACAAACACACACTTTTTGATACAAAGATCATGAAATTAACACTTGTGCCTAAACTAATAAGTATATTCATTAAAACAAAACCATTCTAAACCCTATTAACACTCTAAATGTGTTTACTTCCACCAATCGAAGAATTCATTCATCTTGGTTTGCATTTTGTACAATTATTAAGTAGTTTCATTCAAAAATAATGAGACATTCAAAGCGCCTCCAGCTAATTACACCCCTCTTTCTGTTCCAAAGTATATTTTTCATTCAATGATCATGAAATTATCGTTTGTGTCATACTTAACGACTATATTAATTGTGAAATCAATATCCATGAACCATCTATACCATGAATTCTTTCAATTCCAACAAACAATGGAGTCGCTGATCTTGATTTGCTTTTGTTAATGATATTAATTGGTTGAAATACAAAATAAAGAGTCCGTCCCATCATTTCTACTTAGCAAGTATCCTTTTTTATCTACAAACACACTTTTTGATACAAAGATCATGAAATTCACACTTGTACCAAAACTTCTAAGTATATTCGGTAAAACAAAACATTCTAAACCCTATTAACACTCTAAATGTGTTTACTTCCACCAATCGAAGAATTCATTCATCTTGGTTTGCATTTTGAACAATTGTTAAGTAGTTTGATTGAAAAATAATAAGACATTTAATGCGCCTCCAGCTAATTAAACCCTTCTTTCTGTTCCAAAGACTATTTTTCATTCAATGATAAGAAAATTATCGTTTGTGTTATACTTATTGAATATATTAATTGTGAAATCAATATCCATGAACCATCTATACCATGAATTCTTTCAATTCCAACAAACAATGGAGTCGCTGATCTTGATTTGCTTTTCTTATTGATATTAATTGGTTGAAATACAAAATAAAGAGTCCGTCCCATCATTTCTACTTAGCAAGTATCCTTTTTTGTCTACAAACACACTTTTTGATACAAAGATCATGAAATTAACACTTGTGCCTAAACTAATAAGTATATTCATTAAAACAAACCATTCTAAAACCCTATTAACACTCTAAATGTGTTTACTTCCACCAATCGAAGAATTCATTCATCTTGGTTTGCATTTTGTACAATTATTAAGTAGTTTCATTCAAAAATAATGAGACATTCAAAGCGCCTCCAGCTAATTACACCCCTCTTTTTGTTCCAAAGTCTATTTTTCATTCAATGATCATGAAATTATCGTTTGTGTCATACTTAACGACTATATTAATTGTGAAATGAATATCCATGAACCATCTATACCATGAATTCTTTCAATTCCAACAAACAATGGAGTCGCTGATCTTGATTTGCTTTTGTTAATGATATTAATTGGTTGAAATACAAAATAAAGAGTCTGTCCCATCATTTCTACTTAGCAAGTATCCTTTTTTTTCTACAAACACACTTTGATACAAAGATCATGAAAGAAAATTACGTGCCTCTTTTAGTTCCCAAGACAATTTTTCATTCAATTACAATGAAATTATCATTTGTATCATACTTAATGACTATATTAAGTGTCATGACAATGTCTTTGAACCATATATACCATGAATTCATTCAATTCTAACAATCAAAGGACTCCTTGATGTTGATATGCATTTCTTATTGATATTGATTGGTTGAAATACAAAATAAAGAGTCCCTCCCATCATTTCTACTTACATGTATCCTTTTTTGTTCACAAACACACTTTTTCATACAATGATCATGAAATTAGCATTTGCAGCTAAACTACTAACTATATTCATTAAAACAAACATGTCTAAACTCTATTAACACTCTAAATGTGTTTACTTCCACCAATCAATGAATTCATTCATCCTCGTTTGCATTTTGTACTAATGTGAAGTAGTTTCATTCCAAAATAATGAGACTTTCAAGGCACCTAAATCAAATTACGCGCCTCTTTTAGTTCCCAAGATTATTTTTCATTCAATTACCATGAAGTTATCATTTATATCATACTTAACGACTATATTAAGTGTGAAAACAATGTCTTTGTACCATATATACCATGAATTCATTCGACTCTAACAATCAATGGTGTCTTTCATCTTGATTTCCATTTCTTATTGATATTGATTGGTTGAAATACAAAATAAAGAGTGCCTCCGATCATTTCTACTTAGCAAGTATGATATTTTCTTTACAAACACACTTTTTGATACAATGATCATGAAATTAACACTTGTGGGTAAACTACTAACTATATTCATTAAAACAAACAGGTCTAATCTCTATTAATACTCTAAATGTGTTTACTTCCACCAATCAACGAATTCATTGATCCTGGTTTGCATTTTGTACTAATGTTAAGTAGTTTCATTCCAAAATAATGAGACTTTCAATGCGCCTAAATCAAATTACGCGCCTCTTTTAGTTCCCAAGATTATTTTTCATTCAATTACGATGAAATTATCATTTATATCATACTTAACGACTATATTAACTGTGAAAACAATGTCTTTGAACCATATATACCATGAATTCATTCAACTCTAACAATCAATGGTGTCCTTCATTTTGATTTCTATTTCTTATTGATATTGATTGGTTGAAATAAAAAATAAAGAGTGCCTCACATCATTTCTACATAGCAAGTATTATTTTTTGTTTACAAACACACTTTTTGATACAATGTTCATGAAATTAACACTTGTGGCTAAACTACTAACTATATTCATTAAAACAAACAGGTCTAATCTATATTAACACTCTAAATGTGTTTACTTCCACCAATCAATGAATTCATTCATCTTGGTTTGCATTTTGTACTAATGTTAAGTATTTTCATTCCAAAATAATGAGACTTTCAGTGCGCCTAAAGCAAATTACGTGCCTCTTTCAGTTCCCAAGACAATTTTTCATTCAATTACCATGAAATTATCATTTGTATCATACTTAATGACTATATTAAGTGTCATGACAATGTCTTTGAACCATATATACCATGAATTCATTCAATTCTAACAATCAAAGGACTCCTTGATCTTGATATGCATTTCTTATTGATATTGATTGGTTGAAATACAAAATAAAGAGTCCCTCCCATCATTTCTACTTAGCATGTATCCTTTTTTGTTCACAAACACACTTTTTGATACAATGATCATGAAATTAGCATTTGCAGCTAAACTACTAACTATATTCATTAAAACAAACATGTCTAAACTCTATTAACACTCTAAATGTGTTTACTTCCACCAATCAATGAATTCATTCATCCTCGTTTGCATTTTGTACTAATGTGAAGTTGTTTCATTCCAAAATAATGAGACTTTCAAGGCGCCTAAATCAAATTACGCGCCTCTTTTAGTTCCCAAGATTATTTTTCATTCAATTACCATGAAGTTATCATTTATATCATACTTAACGACTATATTAAGTGTGAAAACAATGTCTTTGAACCATATATACCATGAATTCATTCGACTCTAACAATCAATGGTGTCTTTCATCTTGATTTCCTTTTCTTATTGATATTGATTGGTTGAAATACAAAATAAAGAGTGCCTCCGATCATTTCTACTTAGCAAGTATGATATTTTCTTTACAAACACACTTTTTGATACAATGATCATGAAATTAACACTTGTGGGTAAACTACTAACTATATTCATTAAAACAAACAGGTCTAATCTCTATTAATACTCTAAATGTGTTTACTTCCACCAATCAACGAATTCATTGATCCTGGTTTGCATTTTGTACTAATGTTAAGTAGTTTCATTCCAAAATAATGAGACTTTCAATGCGCCTAAATCAAATTACGCGCCTCTTTTAGTTCCCAAGATTATTTTTCATTCAATTACCATGAAATTATCATTTATATCATACTTAACGACTATATTAATTGTGAAAACAATGTCTTTGAACCATATATACCATGAATTCATTCAACTCTAACAGTCAATGGTGTCTTTCATCTTGATTTCCATTTCTTATTGATATTGATTGGTTGAAATACAAAATAAAGAGTGCCTCCGATCATTTCTACTTAGCAAGTATGATATTTTCTTTACAAACACACTTTTTGATACAATGATCATGAAATTAACACTTGTGGGTAAACTACTAACTATATTCATTAAAACAAACAGGTCTAATCTCCATTAATACTCTAAATGTGTTTACTTCCACCAATCAATGAATTCATTGATCCTGGTTTGCATTTTGTACTAATGTTAAGTAGTTTCATTCCAAAATAATGAGACTTTCAATGCGCCTAAATCAAATTACGCGCCTCTTTTAGTTTCCAAGATTATTTTTCATTCAATTACCATGAAATTTTCATTTATATCATACTTAACGACTATATTAACTGTGAAAACAATGTCTTTGAACCATATATACCATGAATTCATTCAACTCTAACAATCAATGGTGTCCTTCATCTTGATTTCTATTTCTTATTGATATTGATTGGTTGAAATACAAAATAAAGAGTGCCTCCCATCATTTCTACATAGCAAGTATTATTTTTTGTTTACAAACACACTTTTTGATACAATGTTCATGAAATTAACACTTGTGGCTAAACTACTAACTATATTCATTAAAACAAACAGGTATAATCTATATTAACTCTCTAAATGTGTTTACTTCCACCAATCAATGAATTCATTCATCTTGGTTTGCATTTTGTACTAATGTTAAGTAGTTTCATTCCAAAATAATGAGACTTTCAATGGGCCTAAAGCAAACTACGTGCCTCTTTTAGTTCCCAATATTATTTTTCATTCAATTACCATGAAATTATCATTTGTATCATAACTATATTAAGTGTCAAAACAATGTCTTTGAACCATATATACCATGAATTCATTCAATTCTAGCAATCAATTGAGTCCTTGATCTTGATATGCTTTTCTTATTGATACTAATTGGTTGAAATACAAAATAAATAGTGCCTCCCGGCAGTTCTACTTAGTAAGTATGCTTTTTTGTTTATAAACACACTTTTTTATACAATGATGATGAAATTAACACTTCTGGCTAAACTACTAACTATATTCATTAAAAAAAACAAGTCTAAACTCTATTAACACTCTAAATGTGTTTACTTCAACCAATCAAAGAATTCATTCATCTTGGTTTGCATTTTGTACTAATGCTAAGTAGTTTCATTCTAAAAGAATGAGACTATCAATGCGCCTAAAGCAAATTACGTGCCTCTTTTAGTTCCAAAACAAACAGGTTTAAACTCTATTAACACTCTAAATGTGTATACTTCCACCAATCAATGAATTCATTCATCTTGGTTTGCATTTCTTAGTAATGTTAAGTAGTTTCATTCCAAAATAATGAGACTTTCACTGCGCCTAAGGCAAATTACGCGACTCTTTTAGTTCCAAAGACTATTTTTCATGCAAATACCATGAAATTATCGTTTGCATCATACTTAATGACTATATTAAGTGTCAAAACAATGTCTTTGAACCATATATACCATGAATTCATTCAATTCTAACAATCAAAGGACTCCTTGATCTTCATATGCATTTCTTATTGATACTAATTGGTGGAAATACAATATAAAGAGTCACTCCCGGCAGTTTTACTTAGCAAGTATGCTTTTTTATTTATAAACACACTTGTTGATACAATGATGATGAAATTAACACTTATGGCTAAATTACTAACTATATTCATTAAAACAAACAAGTCTAAACTCTATTGACACTCTAAATGTGTTTACTTCAACCAATCAAAGAATTCATTCATCTTGGTTTGCATTTCGTACTAATGCCAAGTAGTTTCATTCTAAAATAATGAGACTATCAATGTGCTTAAAGCAAATTAGGTGCCTCTTTTAGTTCCAAAGATTATTTTTCATGCAATTACCATGAAATTATCGTTTATATCATATTTAACGACTATATTAAGTGTCAAAACAAAGTGTCAAAATAATGTGTTTGAACCATATATACCATGAATTCATTCAATTCTAACAATCAATGGAGTCCTTGATCTTGATATGCATTTCTTATTGGTATTAATTGGTTGAAATACAAAATAAAGAGTCCCTTCCAGCATTTCAACTTAGCAAGCATTATTTTTTGTTTACAAACACAATTTTTGATACAATGATCATGAAATTAACACTTGTGGCTAAATTACTAACTATATTCATTAAAACAAACAGGTCTAATCTCTATTAACACTCTAAATGTGTTTACTTCCACCAATCAATAAATTCATTCATCTTGGTTTGCATTTTGTACTAATGTTAAGTAGTTTCATTCCAAAATAAGGAGACTTTCAATCTAAATCAAAATACGTGCCTCTTTTAGTTCCCAAGATTATTTTTCAGTCAATTACCATGAAATTATCATTTATATCATACATAATGACTATATTAAGTGTGAAAACAATGTCTCTGAACCATATATACCATGAATTCATTCATTTCTAACAATCAATGGTGTCCTTCATCTTGATTTGCATTTCTTATTGATATTGATTGGTTGAAATACAAAATAAAGAGTGCCTCCCATAATTTCTACTTGGCAAGTATTATTTTTTGTTTGCAAACACACTTTTTGATACAATGATCATAAAATTAACACTTGTGGCTAAACTACTAACTATATTCATTAAAACAAATAGGTCTAATCACTATTAACACTCTAAATGTGTTTACTTCCACCAATCAATGAATTCATTCATCCTCGTTTGCATTTCTTAGTAATGTTAAGTAGTTTCATTGAAAAATAATGAGACTTTCAATGCGCCTAAAGCAAATTACGCACCTCTTTTATTTCCGAAGATTATTTTTCATTCAATTACCATGAAATTTTCATTTGTGTCATACTTAACGACTATATTAAGTGTGAAAACAATGTCTTTGAACCATATATACCATGAAGTCATTCAATTCTAACAATCAATGGTGTCCTTCATCTTGATTTCCATTTCTTATTGATATTGATTGGTTGAAATACAAAATAAAGAGTGCCTCCGATCATTTCTACTTAGCAAGTATTATATTTTGTTTACAAACACACTTTTTGATACAATGAACATGAAATTAACACTTGTGGGTAAACTACTAACTATATTCATTAAAACAAACAGGTCTAATGTCTATTAACACTCTAAATGTGTTTACTTCCACCAATCAATGAATTCATTCATCTGGCTATGCATTTTCTACTAATTGTTAAGTAGTTTCATTCCAAAATAATGAGACTTTCAATGCGCCTAAATCAAATTACGTGCCTCTTTTAGTTCCCAAGATTATTTTTCATTCAATTACCATGAAATTATCATTTATATCATACTTAACGACTATATTAAGTGTCAAAACAATGTCTTTGAACCATATATACCATGAATTCATTCAATTCTAACAATCAAAGGAGTCCTTGATCTTGATATGCATTTCTTATTGATACTAATTGGTTGAAATACAATATAAATAGTCCCTCCCGGCAGTTCTACTTAGCAAGTATGCTTTTTTGTTTATAAACACACTTTTTTATACAATGATGATGAAATTAACACTTCTGGCTAAACTACTAACTATATTCATTAAAACAAACAAGTCTAAACTCTATTAACACTCTAAATGTGTTTACTTCAACCAATCAGAATTCATTCATCTTGGTTTGCATTTCGTACTAATCCTAAGTAGTTTTTCATTCTAAAATAATGAGACTATCAATGTGCCTAAAGCAAATTACGTGCCTCTTTTAGTTCCCAAGATTATTTTTCATTCAATTACCATGAAATTATCATTTGTATCATACTTAACGACTATATTAAGTGTGAAAACAATGTCTTTGAACCATATATACCATGAATTCATTCAATTCTAACAATCAAAGGAGTCCTTGATCTTGATATGCATTTCTTATTGATATTCATTGGTCGAAATACAAAATAATGAGTCCCGCCCATGATTTCTACTTAACAAGTATCCTTTTTTGTTTACAAAACACACTTTTTGATACAATTATCATGAAATTAACATTTGTGACTAAACTACTAACTATATTAATTAAAACAAACAGGTCTAAACTCTATTAACACTCTAAATCTGTTTACTTCCACCAATCAATGAATTCATTCATCTTGGTTTGCATTTTGTACTAATGTTAAGTAGTTTCATTCCAAAATAATGAGACTTTCAATGTGCCTCAAGCAAATTACGCGCCTCTTTTAGTTCCCAAGATTATTTTTCATTCAATTACCATGAAATTATCATTTGTATCATACTTAACGACTATATTAAGTGTCAAGACAATGTCTTTGAACCATATATACCATGAATTCATTCAATTCTAACAATCAAAGGACTCCTTGATCTTGATATGCATTTCTTATTGATATTGATTGGTTGAAATACAAAATAAAGAGTCCCTCCCATCATTTGTACATAGCATGTATCCTTTTTCGTTCACAAACACACTTTTTGATACAATGATCATGAAATTAGCATTTGCGGCTAAACTACTAACTATATTCATTAAAACAAACAGGTCTAAACTCTATTAACACTCTAATTGTGTTTCCCTCCACCAATCAATGAATTCATTCATCCTCGTTTGCATTTTGTACTAATGTTAAGTAGTTTCATTTCAAAATAAGGAGACTTTCAATCTAAATCAAATTACGCGCCTCTTTTTAGTTCCCAAGATTATTTTTTCAGTCAATTACCATGAAATTATCATTTATATCATACTTAACGACTATATTAAGTGTGAAAACAATGTCTTTGAACCATATATACCATGAATTCATTCATTTCTAACAATCAATGGTGTCCTTCATCTTGATTTGCATTTCTTATTGATATTTGATTGGTTGAAATACAAAAATTAAGAGTGCCTCCCATCATTTCTACTTGGCAAGTATTATTTTTTTGTTTGCAAACACACACTTTTTGATACAATGATCATAAAATTAACACTTGTGGCTAAACTACTAACTATATTCATTAAAACAAATAGGTCTAATCTCTATTAACACTCTAAATGTGTTTACTTCCACCAATCAATGAATTCATTCATCCTCGTTTGCATTTCTTAGTAATGTTAAGTAGTTTCATTGAAAAATAATGAGACTTTCAATGCGCCTAAAGCAAAATACGCACCTCTTTTATTTCCGAAGATTATTTTTCATTCAATTACCATGAAATTTTCATTTGTGTCATACTTAACGACTATATTAAGTGTGAAAACAATGTCTTTGAACCATATATACCATGAAGTCATTCAATTCTAACAATCAATGGTGTCCTTCATCTTGATTTCCATTTCTTATTGATATTGATTGGTTGAAATACAAAATAAAGAGTGCCTCCGATCATTTCTACTTAGCAAGTATTATATTTTGTTTACAAACACACTTTTTGATACAATGATCATGAAATTAACACTTGTGGGTAAACTACTAACTATATTCATTAAAACAAACAAGTCTAATGTCTATTAACACTCTAAATGTGTTTACTTCCACCAATCAATGAATTCATTCATCTGGCTATGCATTTTGTACTAATTGTTAAGTAGTTTCATTCCAAAATAATGAGACTTTCAATGCGCCTAAATCAAATTACGCGCCTCTTTTAGTTCCCAAGATTATTTTTCATTCAATTACCATGAAATTATCATTTATATCATACTTAACGACTATATTAAGTGTGAAAACAATGTCTTTGAACCATATATACCATGAATTCATTCAATTCTAACAATCAAAGGAGTCCTTGATCTTGATATGCATTTCTTATTGATATTAATTGGTTGAAATACAAAATAAATAATGAGTCCCGGCCCATGATTCTACTTAGCAAGTATCCTTTTTTGTTTACAAAACACACACTTTTATACAATGATGATGAAATTAACACTTGTGGCTAAACTACTAACTATATTCATTAAAACAAACAAGTCTAAACTCTATTAACACTCTAAATGTGTTTTACTTCAACCAATCAAAGAATTCATTCATCTTGGTTTGCATTTTGTACTAATCCTAAGTAGTTTCATTCCAAAAATAATGAGACTTTCAATGTGCCTAAAGCAAATTACGTGCCTCTTTTAGTTCCCAAGATTATTTTTCATTCAATTACCATAATTATCATTTGTATCATACTTAACGACTATATTAAGTGTGAAAACAATGTCTTTGAACCATATATACCATGAATTCATTCAATTCTAACAATCAAAGGAGTCCTTGATCTTGATATGCATTTCTTATTGATATTGATTGGTTGAAATACAAAATAAAGAGTCCCCTCCCATGATTTCTACTTAGCAAGTATCCTTTTTTGTTTACAAAACACACTTTTTGATACAATGATCATGAAATTAACATTTGTGACTAAACTACTAACTATATTAATTAAAACAAAACAGGTCTAAACTCTATTAACACTCTAAATCTGTTTACTTCCACCAATCAATGAATTCATTCATCTTGGTTTGCATTTTGTACTAATGTTAAGTAGTTTCATTCCAAAATAATGAGACTTTCAATGTGCCTTAAAGCAAATTACGCGCTCTTCTTTTAGTTCCCAAGATTATTTTTCATTCAATTACCATGAAATTATCATTTGTATCATACTTAACGACTATATTAAGTGTCAAAACAATGTCTTTGAACCATATATACCATGAATTCATTCAATTCTAACAATCAAAGGGACTCCTTGATCTTGATATGCATTTCTTATTGATATTGATTGGTTGAAATACAAAATAAAGAGTCCCTCCCATCATTTGTACTTAGCATGTATCCTTTTTTGTTTACAAACACACTTTTTGATACAATGATCATGAAATTAACATTTGTGGCTAAACTACTAACTATATTCATTAAAACAAAACAGGTCTAAACTCTATTAACACACTCTAAATGTGTTTACTTCCACCAATCAATGAATTCATTCATCCTCGTTTGCATTTTGTACTAATGTTAAGTAGTTTCATTTCAAAATAATGAGACTTTCAATGCTAAATAAAGCAAATTACGCGCCTCTTTTAGTTCCCAAGATTATTTTTCATTCAATTACCATGAAAATTTATCATTTATATCATACTTAACGACTATATTAAGTGTGAAAAACAATGTCTTTGAACCATATATACCCATGAATTCATTCAATTCTCTAACAATCAATGGTGTCCTTCATCTTGATTTCCATTTCTTATTGATATTGATTGGTTGAAATACAAAATAAAGAGTGCCTCCCATCATTTCTACTTAGCAAGTATTATTTTTTGTTTGCAAACACACTTTTTGATACAATGATCATGAAATTAACACTTGTGGCTAAACTACTAACTATATTCATTAAAACAAAAACAGGTCTAAACTCTATTAACACTCTAAATGTGTTTACTTCCACCAATCAATGAATTCATTCATCTTGTTTTGCATTTTTAGTAATGTTAAGTAGTTTCATTCCAAAATAATGAGACTTTCAATGCGCCTAAAAGCAAATTACGCACCTCTTTTAGTTCCCAAGATTATTTTTCATTCAATTACCATGAAATTTCATTTGTGTCATACTTAACGACTATATTAAGTGTGTGAAAACAATGTCTTTGAACCATATATACCATGAATTCATTCAATTCTAACAATCAAATGGTGTCCTTCATCTTGATTTCCATTTCTTATTGATATTGATTGGTTGAAATACAAAATAAAGAGTGCCTCCGATCATTTCTACTTAGCAAGTATTATATTTTTGTTTACAAAACACACTTTTTGATACAATGATCATGAAATTAACACTTGTGGGTAAACTACTAACTATATTCATTAAAACAAACAGGTCTAATGTCTATTAACACTCTAAATGTGTTTACTTCCACCAATCAATGAATTCATTCATCTTGGTTTGCATTTTCTACTAATTGTTAAGTAGTTTCATTCCAAAATAATGAGACTTTCAATGCGCCTAAATCAAATTACGTGCCTCTTTTAGTTCCCAAGATTATTTTTCATTCAATTACCATGAAATTATCATTTGTATCATACTTAACGACTATATTAAGTGTGAAAACACAATGTCTTTGAACCATATATACCATGAATTCATTCAATTCTAACAATCAAAGGAGTCCTTGATCTTGATATGCATTTCTTATTGATATTCATTGGTTGAAATACAAAATAATGAGTCCCTCCCATCATTTCTACTTAGCAAGTATCCTTTTTTGTTTACAAAACACACTTTTTGATACAATGATCATGAAATTAACATTTGTGACTAAACTACTAACTATATTAATTAAAAACAAACAGGTCTAAACTCTATTAACACTCTAAATGTGTTTACTTCCACCAATCAATGAATTCATTCATCTTGGTTTGCATTTTGTACTAATGTTAAGTAGTTTCATTCCAAAATAATGAGACTTTCAATGCGCCTTAAGCAAATTACGCGCCTCTTTTTAGTTCCCAAGATTATTTTTCATTCAATTACCATGAAATTATCATTTGTATCATACTTAACGACTATATTAAGTGTCAAAAACAATGTCTTTGAACCATATATACCATGAATTCATTCAATTCTAACAATCAAAGGAGTCCTTGATCTTGATATGCATTTCTTATTGATATTGATTGGTTGAAATACAAAATAAAGAGTCCCTCCCATCATTTCTACTTAGCAAGTATCCTTTTTTTGTTTTTACAAACACACTTTTTGATACAATGATCATGAAATTAACAATTTGTGGCTAAACTACTAACTATATTCATTAAAACAAACAGGTCTAAACTCTATTAACACTCTAAATGTGTTTACTTCCACCAATCAATGAATTCATTCATCTTGGTTTGCATTTTGTACTAATGTTAAGTAGTTTCATTCCAAAATAATGAGACTTTCAATGCGCCTAAAATCAAATTACGCACCTCTTTTAGTTCCCAAGATTATTTTTTTTCATTCAATTACCATGAAATTTATCATTTATATCATACTTAACGACTATATTAAGTGTGAAAACAATGTCTTTGAACCATATATACCATGAATTCATTCAATTCTAACAATCAATGGTGTCCTTCATCTTGATTTGCATTTCTTATTGATATTGATTGGTTGAAATACAAAATAAAGAGTGCCTCTCCATCATTTCTACTTAGCAAGTATTATTTTTTGTTTACAAAAACACACTTTTTGATACAATGATCATGAAAATTAACACTTTGTGGCTAAACTACTAACTATATTCATTAAAACAAATAGGTCTAATCTCTATTAACACTCTAAATGTGTTTACTTCCACCAATCAATGAATTCATTCATCTTGGTTTGCATTTTGTACTAATGTTAAGTAGTTTCATTCCAAAATAATGAGACTTTCAATGTGCCTAAAGCAAATTACGCACCTCTTTTAGTTCCCAAGATTATTTTTCATTCAATTACCATGAAATTTTCATTTATGTATCATACTTAACGACTATATTAAAGTGTGAAAACAATGTCTTTGAACCATATATACCATGAATTCATTCAATTCTAACAATCAAGGTGTCCTTCATCTTGATTTGCATTTCTTATTGATATTGATTGGTTGAAATACAAAATAAAGAGTGCCTCCATCATTTCTACTTAGCAAGTATTATTTTTTGTTTACAAACACACTTTTTGATACAATGATCATGAAATTAACACTTGTGGCTAAACTACTAACTATATTCATTAAAACAAAAGGTCTAAAGCTCTATTAACACTCTAAATGTGTTTACTTCCACCAATCAATGAATTCATTCATCTTGGTTTGCATTTTGTACTAATGTTAAGTAGTTTCATTCCAAAATAATGAGACTTTCAATGCGCCTAAAGCAAATTACGCGCCTCTTTTAGTTCCCAAGATTATTTTTCATTCAATTACCATGAAATTATCATTTGTATCATACTTAACGACTATATTAAGTGTGAAAACAATGTCTTTGAACCATATATACCATGAATTCATTCAATTCTAACAATCAAAGGAGTCCTTGATCTTGATATGCATTTCTTATTGATATTGATTGGTTGAAATACAAAATAAAGAGTCCCTCTCCCATGCGTTTCTACTTAGCAAGTATCCTTTTTTGTTTACAAACACACTTTTTGATACAATGATCATGAAATTAACATTTGTGACTAAACTACTAACTATATTCATTAAAACAAATAGGTCTAAACTCTATTAAACACTCTAAATGTGTTTTACTTCCACCAATCAATGAATTCATTCATCTTGGTTTGCATTTTGTAGTAATGTTAAGTAGTTTCATTCCAAAATAATGAGACTTTCAATGCGCCTAAAGCAAATTACTTGCCTCTTTTAGTTCCAAAGATTATTTTTCATGCAAATTACCATGAAAATTATCATTTGTATCATACTTAACGACTATATTAAGTGTCAAAACAATGTCTTTGAACCATATATACCATGAATTCATTCAATTCTAACAATCAAAGGACTCCTTGATCTTGATATGCATTTCTTATTGATATTGATTGGTTGAAATACAAAATAAAGAGTCCCTCCCATCATTTCTACTTAGCAAGTATCCTTTTTTGTTTACAAACACACTTTTTGATACAATGATCATGAAATTAACACTTTGTGGCTAAACTACTAACTATATTCATTAAAACAAACAGGTCTAAAACTCTATTAACACTCTAAATGTGTTTACTTCCACCAATCAATGAATTCATTCATCTTGGTTTGCATTTTTTTGTACTAATGTTAAGTAGTTTCATTCCAAAATAATGAGACTTTCAATGCGCCTAAAGCAAATTACGCGCCTCTTTTAGTTCCCAAGATTATTTTTCATTCAATTACCATGAAATTATCATTTGTATCATACTTAACGACTATATTAAGTGTCAAAACAATGTCTTTGAACCATATATACCATGAATTCATTCCATTATAACAATCAAAGGACTCCTTGATCTTGATATGCATTTCTTATTGATATTCATTGGTCGAAATACAAAATAATGAGTCCCGCCCATGATTTCTACTTAACAAAGTATCCTTTTTTGTTTACAAAACACACTTTTTGATACAATTATCATGAAATTAACATTTGTGACTTAAACTACTAACTATATTTCATTAAAACAAACAGGTCTAAAACTCTATTAACACTCTAAATCTGTTTACTTCCACCAATCAATGAATTCATTCATCTTGGTTTGCATTTTGTACTAATGTTAAGTAGTTTCATTCCAAAATAATGAGACTTTCAATGTGCCTCAAGCAAATTACGCGCCTCTTTTAGTTCCCAAGATTATTTTTCATTCAATTACCATGAAATTATCATTTGTATCATACTTAACGACTATATTAAGTGTCAAAACAATGTCTTTGAACCATATATACCATGAATTCATTCAATTCTAACAATCAAAGGACTCCTTGATCTTGATATGCATTTCTTATTGATATTGATTGGTTGAAATACAAAATAAAGAGTCCCTCCCATCATTTGTACTTAGCATGTATCCTTTTTCGTTCACAAACACACTTTTTGATACAATGATCATGAAATTAGCATTTGCGGCTAAACTACTAACTATATTCATTAAAACAAACAGGTCTAAACTCTATTAACACTCTAATTGTGTTTCCTTCCACCAATCAATGAATTCATTCATCCTCGTTTGCATTTTGTACTAATGTTAAGTAGTTTCATTTCAAAATAAGGAGACTTTCAATCTAAATCAAATTACGCGCCTCTTTTAGTTCCCAAGATTATTTTTCAGTCAATTACCATGAAATTATCATTTATATCATACTTAACGACTATATTAAGTGTGAAAACAACGTCTTTGAACCATATATACCATGAATTCATTCATTTCTAACAATCAATGGTGTCCTTCATCTTGATTTGCATTTCTTATTGATATTGATTGGTTGAAATACAAAATTAAGAGTGCCTCCCATCATTTCTACTTGGCAAGTATTATTTTTTGTTTGCAAACACACTTTTTGATACAATGATCATAAAATTAACACTTGTGGCTAAACTACTAACTATATTCATTAAAACAAATAGGCCTAATCTCTATTAACACTCTCTAAATGTGTTTACTTCCACCAATCAATGAATTCATTCATCCTCGTTTGCATTTCTTAGTAATGTTAAGTAGTTTCATTGAAAAATAATGAGACTTTCAATGCGCCTAAAGCAAATTACGCACCTCTTTTATTTCCGAAGATTATTTTTCATTCAATTACCATGAAATTTTCATTTGTGTCATACTTAACGACTATATTAAGTGTGAAAACAATGTCTTTGAACCATATATACCATGAAGTCATTCAATTCTAACAATCAATGGTGTCCTTCATCTTGATTTCCATTTCTTATTGATATTGATTGGTTGAAATACAAAATAAAGAGTGCCTCCGATCATTTCTACTTAGCAAGTATTATATTTTGTTTACAAACACACTTTTTGATACAATGAACATGAAATTAACACTTGTGGGTAAACTACTAACTATATTCATTAAAACAAACAGGTCTAATGTCTATTAACACTCTAAATGTGTTTACTTCCACCAATCAATGAATTCATTCATCTGGCTATGCATTTTGTACTAATTGTTAAGTAGTTTCATTCCAAAATAATGAGACTTTCAATGCGCCTAAATCAAATTACGCGCCTCTTTTAGTTCCCAAGATTATTTTTCATTCAATTACCATGAAATTATCGTTTATATCATACTTAACGACTATATTAAGTGTCAAAACAATGTCTTTGAACCATATATACCATGAATTCATTCAATTCTAACAATCAAAGGAGTCCTTGATCTTGATATGCATTTCTTATTGATACTAATTGGTTGAAATACAATATAAATAGTCCCTCCCGGCAGTTCTACTTAGCAAGTATGCTTTTTTGTTTATAAACACACTTTTTTATACAATGATGATGAAATTAACACTTCTGGCTAAACTACTAACTATATTCATTAAAACAAACAAGTCTAAACTCTATTAACACTCTAAATGTGTTTACTTCAACCAATCAAAGAATTCATTCATCTTGGTTTGCATTTCGTACTAATCCTAAGTAGTTTCATTCTAAAATAATGAGACTATCAATGTGCCTAAAGCAAATTACGTGCCTCTTTTAGTTCCCAAGATTATTTTTCATTCAATTACCATGAAATTATCATTTGTATCATACTTAACGACTATATTAAGTGTGAAAACAATGTCTTTGAACCATATATACCATGAATTCATTCAATTCTAACAATCAAAGGAGTCCTTGATCTTGATATGCATTTCTTATTGATATTCATTGGTCGAAATACAAAATAATGAGTCCCGCCCATGATTTCTACTTAACAAGTATCCTTTTTTGTTTACAAAACACACTTTTTGATACAATTATCATGAAATTAACATTTGTGACTAAACTACTAACTATATTAATTAAAACAAACAGGTCTAAACTCTATTAACACTCTAAATCTGTTTACTTCCACCAATCAATGAATTCATTCATCTTGGTTTGCATTTTGTACTAATGTTAAGTAGTTTCATTCCAAAATAATGAGACTTTCAATGTGCCTTAAGCAAAATTACGCGCCTCTTTTAGTTCCCAAGATTATTTTTCATTCAATTACCATGAAATTATCATTTGTATCATACTTAACGACTATATTAAGTGTCAAGACAATGTCTTTGAACCATATATACCATGAATTCATTCAATTCTAACAATCAAAGGACTCCTTGATCTTGATATGCATTTCTTATTGATATTGATTGGTTGAAATACAAAATAAAGAGTCCCTCCCCCATCATTTGTACTTAGCATGTATCCTTTTTCGTTCACACAAAACACACTTTTTTGATACAATGATCATGAAATTAGCATTTGCGGCTAAAAACTTCTAACTATATTCATTAAAACAAACAGGTCTAAACTCTATTAACACTCTAATTGTGTTTCCTTCCACCAATCAATGAATTCATTCATCCTCGTTTGCATTTTGTACTAATGTTAAGTAGTTTCATTTCAAAATAAGGAGACTTTCAATCTAAATCAAATTACGCGCCTCTTTTAGTTCCCAAGATTATTTTTCAGTCAATTACCATGAAATTATCATTTATATCATACTTAACGACTATATTAAGTGTGAAAACAATGTCTTTGAACCATATATACCATGAATTCATTCATTTCTAACAATCAATGGTGTCCTTCATCTTGATTTGCATTTCTTATTGATATTGATTGGTTGAAATACAAAATTAAGAGTGCCTCCCATCATTTCTACTTGGCAAGTATTATTTTTTGTTTGCAAACACACTTTTTGATACAATGATCATAAAATTAACACTTGTGGCTAAACTACTAACTATATTCATTAAAACAAATAGGTCTAATCTCTATTAACACTCTAAATGTGTTTACTTCCACCAATCAATGAATTCATTCATCCTCGTTTGCATTTCTTAGTAATGTTAAGTAGTTTCATTGAAAAATAATGAGACTTTCAATGCGCCTAAAGCAAAATACGCACCTCTTTTATTTCCGAAGATTATTTTTCATTCAATTACCATGAAATTTTCATTTGTGTCATACTTAACGACTATATTAAGTGTGAAAACAATGTCTTTGAACCATATATACCATGAAGTCATTCAATTCTAACAATCAATGGTGTCCTTCATCTTGATTTCCATTTCTTATTGATATTGATTGGTTGAAATACAAAATAAAGAGTGCCTCCGATCATTTCTACTTAGCAAGTATTATATTTTGTTTACAAACACACTTTTTGATACAATGATCATGAAATTAACACTTGTGGGTAAACTACTAACTATATTCATTAAAACAAACAAGTCTAATGTCTATTAACACTCTAAATGTGTTTACTTCCACCAATCAATGAATTCATTCATCTGGCTATGCATTTTGTACTAATTGTTAAGTAGTTTCATTCCAAAATAATGAGACTTTCAATGCGCCTAAATCAAATTACGCGCCTCTTTTAGTTCCCAAGATTATTTTTCATTCAATTACCATGAAATTATCGTTTATATCATACTTAACGACTATATTAAGTGTCAAAACAATGTCTTTGAACCATATATACCATGAATTCATTCAATTCTAACAATCAAAGGAGTCCTTGATCTTGATATGCATTTCTTATTGATACTAATTGGTTGAAATACAATATAAATAGTCCCTCCCGGCAGTTCTACTTAGCAAGTATGCTTTTTTGTTTATAAACACACTTTTTTATACAATGATGATGAAATTAACACTTCTGGCTAAACTACTAACTATATTCATTAAAACAAACAAGTCTAAACTCTATTAACACTCTAAATGTGTTTACTTCAACCAATCAAAGAATTCATTCGTCTTGGTTTGCATTTCGTACTAATCCTAAGTAGTTTCATTCTAAAATAATGAGACTATCAATGTGCCTAAAGCAAATTACGTGCCTCTTTTAGTTCCCAAGATTATTTTTCATTCAATTACCATGAAATTATCATTTGTATCATACTTAACGACTATATTAAGTGTGAAAACAATGTCTTTGAACCATATATACCATGAATTCATTCAATTCTAACAATCAAAGGAGTCCTTGATCTTGATATGCATTTCTTATTGATATTCATTGGTCGAAATACAAAATAATGAGTCCCGCCCATGATTTCTACTTAACAAGTATCCTTTTTTGTTTACAAAACACACTTTTTGATACAATTATCATGAAATTAACATTTGTGACTAAACTACTAACTATATTAATTAAAACAAACAGGTCTAAACTCTATTAACACACTAAATCTGTTTACTTCCACCAATCAATGAATTCATTCATCTTGGTTTGCATTTTGTACTAATGTTAAGTAGTTTCATTCCAAAATAATGAGACTTTCAATGTGCCTTAAGCAAATTACGCTCCTCTTTTAGTTCCCAAGATTATTTTTCATTCAATTACCATGAAATTATCATTTGTATCATACTTAACGACTATATTAAGTGTCAAGACAATGTCTTTGAACCATATATACCATGAATTCATTCAATTCTAACAATCAAAGGACTCCTTGATCTTGATATGCATTTCTTATTGATATTGATTGGTTGAAATACAAAATAAAGAGTCCCTCCCATCATTTGTACTTAGCATGTATCCTTTTTCGTTCACAAACACACTTTTTGATACAATGATCATGAAATTAGCATTTGCGGCTAAACTACTAACTATATTCATTAAAACAAACAGGTCTAAACTCTATTAACACTCTAATTGTGTTTCCTTCCACCAATCAATGAATTCATTCATCCTCGTTTGCATTTTGTACTAATGTTAAGTAGTTTCATTTCAAAATAAGGAGACTTTCAATCTAAATCAAATTACGCACCTCTTTTAGTTCCCAAGATTATTTTTCAGTCAATTACCATGAAATTATCATTTATATCATACTTAACGACTATATTAAGTGTGAAAACAACGTCTTTGAACCATATATACCATGAATTCATTCATTTCTAACAATCAATGGTGTCCTTCATCTTGATTTCCATTTCTTATTGATATTGATTGGTTGAAATACAAAATTAAGAGTGCCTCCCATCATTTCTACTTGGCAAGTATTATTTTTTGTTTGCAAACACACTTTTTGATACAATGATCATAAAATTAACACTTGTGGCTAAACTACTAACTATATTCATTAAAACAAATAGGCCTAATCTCTATTAACACTCTAAATGTGTTTACTTCCACCAATCAATGAATTCATTCATCCTCGTTTGCATTTCTTAGTAATGTTAAGTAGTTTCATTGAAAAATAATGAGACTTTCAATGCGCCTAAAGCAAATTACGCACCTCTTTTATTTCCGAAGATTATTTTTCATTCAATTACCATGAAATTTTCATTTGTGTCATACTTAACGACTATATTAAGTGTGAAAACAATGTCTTTGAACCATATATACCATGAAGTCATTCAATTCTAACAATCAAGGTGTCCTTCATCTTGATTTCCATTTCTTATTGATATTGATTGGTTGAAATACAAAATAAAGAGAGGCTCCGATCATTTCTACTTAGCAAGTATTATATTTTGTTTACAAACACACTTTTTGATACAATGATCATGAAATTAACACTTGTGGCTAAACTACTAACTATATTCATTAAAACAAACAGCTATTAACACTCTAAATGTGTTTACTTCCACCAATCAATGAATTCATTCATCTGTGTATGCATTTTGTACTAATTGTTAAGTAGTTTCATTCCAAAATAATGAGACTTTCAATGCGCCTTAAGCAAATTACGCGCCTCTTTTAGTTCCCAAGATTATGTTTCATTCAATTACCATGAAATTTTCATTTGTATCATACTTAACGACTATATTAAGTGTGAAAACAATGTCTTTGAACCATATATACCATGAATTCATTCAATTCTAACAATCAAAGGAGTCCTTGATCTTGGTATGCATTTCTTATTGATATTGATTGGTTGACATACAAAATAAAGAGTCCCTCCCATGCGTTCTACTTAGCAAGTATCCTTTTTTGTTTACAAACACACTTTTTGATACAGTGATCATGAAATTAACATTTGTGACTAAACTACTAACTATATTCATTAAAAGAAGCAGGTCTAAACTCTATTAACACTCTAAATGTGTTTACTTCCACCAATCAATGAATTCATTTATCTTGGTTTGTATTTCTTAGTAATGTTAATTAGTTTCATTCCAAAAGAATGAGACTTTCAATGCGCCTAAAGAAAATTACTTGCCTCTTTTAGTTCCAAAGACTATTTTTCATGCAAATACATAGAAATTATCGTTTGTATCATACTTAACGACTATATTAAGTGTCAAAACAATGTCTTTGAACCATATATTCCATGAATTCATTCAATTCTAACAATCAAAGGACTCCTTTATCTTTATATGCATTTCTTATTGATATTGATTGGTTGAAATACAAAATAAAGAGTCCCTCCCATCATTTCTACTTAGCAAGTATTATTTTTTGTTTACAAACACACTGTTTGATACAATGATCATGAAATTAACGCTTGTGGCTAAACTACTAACTATATTCATTAAAACAAACAGGTCTAATCTCTATTAACACTCTAAATGTGTTTACTTCCACCAATCAATGAATTCATTCATCTGGGTATGCATTTTGTACTAATGTTAAGTAGTTTCATTCCAAAATAATGAGACTTTCAATCCACCTCAAGCAACTTACGCGCCTCTTTTAGTTCCAAAGACTTTTCTTCATGCAAATACCATGAAATTATCGTTTGTATCATACTTAATGACTATATTAAGTGTCAAAACAATGTCTTTGAACCATATATACCAGGAATTCATTCAATTCTAACAATCAAAGGAGTCCTTGATCTTGATATGCATTTCTTATTGATACTAATTGGTTGAAATACAAAATAAATAGTCCCTCCCGGCTTTTCTGCTTAGCAAGTATGCTTTTTTGTTTATAAACACACTTTTTTATACAATGATGATGAAATTAAAACTTCTGGCTAAACTACTAACTATATTCATTAAAACAAACAAGTCTAAACTTTATTAACACGCTAAATGTGTTTACTTCCACCAATCAAAGAATTCATTCATCTTGGTTTGCATTTTGTACTAAGGCTAAGTAGTTTCATTCTAAAATAATGAGACTATCAATGCGCCTAAAGCAAATTACGTGCCTCTTTTAGTTCCAAAAACAAACAGGTGTAAACTCTATTAACACTCTAAATGTGTGTACATCCACCAATCAATGAATTCATTCATCTTGGTTTGCATTTCATAGTAATGTTAAGTAGTTTCATTCCAAAATAATGAGACTTTCAATGCGCCTAAAGCAAATTACGCGACTCTTTTAGTTCCAAAGACTATTTTTCATGCAAATACCATGAAATTATCGTTTGCATCATACTTAATGACTATATTAAGTGTCAAAACAATGTCTTTGAGCCATATATACCATGAATTCATTCAATTCTAACAATCAAAGGACTCCTTGATCTTCATATGCATTTCTTATTGATACTAATTGGTGGAAATACAATATAAAGAGTCACTCCCGGCAGTTTTATTTAGCAAGTATGCTTTTTTATTTATAAACACACTTTTTGATACAATGATGATGAAATTAACACTTATGGCTTAATTACTAACTATATTCATTCAAACAAACAAGTCTAAACTCTATTAACACTCTAAATGTGTTTACTTCAACCAATCAAGGAATTCATTCATCTTGGTTTGCATTTCGTACTAATGCCAAGTAGTTTCATTCTAAAATAATGAGACTATCAATGTGCTTAAAGCAAATTAGGTGCCTCTTTTAGTTCCAAAGATTATTTTTCATGCAATTACCATGAAATTATCGTTTATATCATATTTAACGACTATATTAAGTGTCAAAACAAAGTGTCAAAACAATGTGTTTGAACCATATATACCATGAATTCATTCAATTCTAACAATCAATGGAGTCCTTGATCTTGATATGCATTTCTTATTGGTATTAATTGGTTGAAACACAAAATAAAGAGTCCCTTCCAGCATTTCAACTTAGCAAGTATTATTTTTTGTTTACAAACACAATTTTTGATACAATAATCATGAAATTAACACTTGTGGCTAAATTACTAACTATATTCATTAAAACAAACAGGTCTAATGTCTATTAACACTCTAAATGTGTTTACTTCCACCAATCAATAAATTCATTAATCTTGGTTTGCATTTTGTACTAATGTTAAGTAGTTTCATTGCAGAATAATGAACTTTCAATGCGCCTGAAGCAAATTACGTGCCTCTTTTAGTTGCAAAGATTATTTTTCATGCAATTACCATGAAATTATCGTTTATATCATATTTAACGACTATATTAAGTGTCAAAAGAATGTGTTTGAACCATATATATCATGAATTCATTCAATTCTAACAATCAATGGAGTCCTTGATCTTGATATGCATTTCTTATTGGTATTAATTGGTTGAAATACAAAATAAAGAGTCCTTTCCAGCATTTCAACTTAGCAAGTATTATTTTTTGTTTACAAACACAATTTTTGATATAATGATAATGAAATTAACACTTGTTGCTAAACTACTAACTATATTCATTAAAACAAACAGGTGTAATCTCTATTAACACTCTAAATGTGTTTACTTCCACCAATAAATGAATTCATTCATCTTGGTTTGCATTTTGTACTAATGTTAAATAGTTTCATTCCAGAATAATGAGACTTTCAATGCACCTAAAGCAAATTACGGGCCTCTTTTGGTTCCAAAGATTATTGTTCATGCAATTACAATGAAATTATCATTTATATCATACTTAACGACTATATTAAGTGTGAAAACAATGTCTTTGAACCATATATACCATGAATTCATTCAATTCTAACAATCAAAGGAGCCTTGATCTTGATATGCATTTCTTATTGATATTGATTGGTTGACATACAAAATAAACAGTCCCTCCCATCATCTCTACTTAGCAAGTATCCTTTTTTGTTTGCAAACACACTTTTTGATACAATGATCATGAAATTAACATTTGTGACTAAACTACTAACTATATTCATTAAAACCAACAGGTCTAAACTCTATTAACACTCTAAATCTGTTTACTTCCACCAATCAATGAATTCATTCATCTTGGTTTGCATTTTGTACTAATGTTATGTAGTTTCATTCCAAAATAATGAGACTTTCAATGCGCCTCAAGCAAATTAAGCGCCTTTTTTAGTTCCCAAGATTATTTTTCATTCAATTACCATGAAATTATCATTTGTATCGTACTTAACAACTATATTAAGTGTCAAGACAATGTCTTTGAACCATATATACCATGAATTCATTCAATTCTAACAATCAAAGGACTCCTTGATCTTGACATGCATCTCTTATTGATATTGATTGGTTGAAATACAAAATAAAGAGTCCCTCCCATCATTTCTACTTAGCATGTATCCTTTTTTGTTCACAAACACACTTTTTGATACAATGATCATGAAATTAGCATTTGCGGCTAAACTACTAACTATATTCATTAAAACAAACAGGTCTAAACTCTATTAACACTCTAAATGTGTTTCCTTCCACCAATCAATGAATTCATTCATCCTCGTTTGCATTTTGTACTAATGTTAAGTAGTTTCATTTCAAAATAATGAGACTTTCAATCCGCCTAAATTAAATTACGCGCCTCTTTTAGTTCCCAAGATTATTTTTTAGTCAATTACCATGAAATTATCATTTATATCATACTTAACGACTATATTAAGTGTGAAAACAATGGCTTTGAACCATATATACCATGAATTCATTCAATTCTATCAATCAATGGTGTCATTCATCTTGATTTGCATTTCTTATTGATATTGATTGGTTGAAATACAAAATAAAGAGTGCCTCCCATCATTTCTACTGAGCAAGTATTATTTTTTGTTTGCAAACACACTTTTGATACAATGATCATAAAATTAACACTTGTGGCTAAACTACTAACTATATTTATTAAAACAAACAGGTCTAATCTCTTTTAACACTCTAAATGTGTTTACTTCCACCAATCAATGAAATAATTCATCCTGGTTTGCATTTCTTTGCTATGTTAAGTAGTTTCACTCCAAAATAATGAGACATTCAATGTGCCTCAAACAAATTACGTGCCTTTTTTAATTCCCAAGATTATTTTTCATTCAATTATCATGAAATTATCATTTGTATCATACTTAACGACTATATTAAGTGTCAAGACAATGTCTTTGAACCATATATACCATGAATTCATTCAATTCTAACAATCAAAGGACTCCTTGATCTTGATATGCATTTCTTATTGATATTGATTGGTTGAAATACAAAATAAAGAGTCCCTCCCATCATTTCTACTTAGCAAGTATTATTTTTTGTTTACAAACACACTGTTTGATACAATGATCATGAAATTAACGCTTGTGGCTAAACTACTAACTATATTCATTAAAACAAACAGGTCTAATCTCTATTAACACTCTAAATGTGTTTACTTCCACCAATCAATGAATTCATTCATCTGGGTATGCATTTTGTACTAATGTTAAGTAGTTTCATTCCAAAATAATGAGACTTTCAATCCACCTCAAGCAACTTACGCGCCTCTTTTAGTTCCCAAGATTATTTTTCATTCAATTACCACGAAATTATCATTTGTATCATACTTAACGACTATATTAAGTGTCAAAACAATGTCTTTGAACCATATATACCATGAATTCATTCCATTATAACAATCAAAGGACTCCTTGATCTTGATATGCATTTCTTATTGATATTGATTGGTTGAAATACAAAATAATGAGTGCCTCCCATCATTTCTACTTAGCAAGTATTATTTTTTGTTTACAAACACACTTTTTGATACAATGATCATGAAATTAGCATTTGTGGCTAATCTACTAACTATATTCATTAAAACAAACAGGCTTAAACTCTATTAACACTCTAAATGTGTTTACTTCCACCAATCAATGAATTCATTCATCCTGGTTTGCATTTCTTAGTAATGTTAAGTAGTTTCATTCCAAAATAATGGGACTTTCAGTGCGTCTAAAGCAAATTACGCGCCTCTTTTAGTTCCAAAGACGTTGTTTCATGCAAATACCATGAAATTATCGTTTGTATCATACTTAATGACTATATTAAGTGTCAAAACAATGTCTTTGAACCACATATACTAGGAATTCATTCAATTCTAACAATCAAAGGAGTCCTTGATCTTGATATGCATTTCTTATTGATACTAATTGGTTCAAATACAAAATAAAGAGTCCCTCCCGGCAGTTCTACTTAGCAAGTATGCTTTTTTGTTTATAAACACACTTTTTTATACAATGATGATGAAATTAACACTTCTGGCTAAACTACTAACTATATTCATTAAAACAAACAAGTCTAAACTCTGTTAACACTCTAAATGTGTTTACTTCAACCAATCAAAGAATTCATTCATCTTGGTTTGCATTTTGTACTAATGCTAAGTAGTTTCATTCTAGAATAATGAGACTATCAATGCGCCTAAAGCAAATTACGTGCCTCTTTTAGTTCCAAAAACAAACAGGTCTAAACTCTATTAACACTCTAAATGTGTTTACTTCCACCAATCAATGAATTCATTCATCTTGGTTCGCATTTCTTAGTAATGTTATGTAGTTTCATTCCAAAATAATGAGACTTTCAATGCGCCTAAAGCAAATTACGTGACCCTTTTTGTTCCAAAGACAATTTTTCATGCAAATACCATGAGATTATCGTTTGTATCATACTTAATGACTATATTAAGTGTCAAAACAATGTCTTTGAACCATATATACCATGAATTCATTCAATTCTAACAATTAAAGGAGTCCTTGATCTTCATATGCATTTCTTATTGATACTAATTGGTGGAAATACAATATAACGAGTCACTCCCGGCAGTTTTACTTAGCAAGTATGCTTTTTTATTTATAAACACACTTTTTGATACAATGATGATGAAATTAACACTTCTGGCTAAACTACTAACTATATTCATTAAAACAAACAAGTCTAACTCTATTAACACTATAAATGTGTTTACAAAACCAATCAAAGAATTCATTCATCTTTGTTTGCATTTCGTACTAATGCCAAGTAGTTTCATTCTAAAATAGTGAGACTATCAATGTGCTTAAAGCAAATTACATGTCTCTTTTAGTTCCAAAGATTATTTTTCATGCAATTACCATGAAATTATCATTTATATCATATTTAACGACTATATTAAGTGTCAAAACAATGTGTTTGAACCATATATGCCATGAATTCATTCAATTCTAACAATCAATGGAGTCCTTGATCTTGATATGCATTTCTTATTGGTATTAATTGGTTGAAATACAAAATAAAGAGTCCCTTCCAGCATTTCAACTTAGCAAGTATTATTTTTTGTTTACAAACACAATTTTTGATACAATGATCATGAAATTAACACTTGTGGCTAAACTACTAACTATATTCATTAAAACAAACAGGTCTAATCTCTATTAACACTCTAAATGTGTTTACTTCCACCAATTAATAAATTCATTCATCTTGGTTTGCATTTTGTACTAATGTTAGGTAGTTTCATTCCAAAATAATGAGACTTTCAATGTGCCTTAAGCAAATTACGCGCCTCTTTTAGTTCCAGAGATTATTTTTCATGCAAATACCATGAAATTATCGTTTGTATCATACTTAACGACTATATTAAGTGTCAAAACAATGTCTTTGAACCATATATACCATGAATTCATTCAATTCTAACAATCAAAGGACTCCTTGATCTTGATATGCATTTCTTATTGATATTGATTGGTTGAAATACAAAATAAAGAGTCCCTCCCATCATTTCTACTTAGCATGTATCCTTTTTTGTTCACAAACACACTTTTTGATACAATGATCATGAAATTATCATTTGCGGCTAAACTACTAACTATATTCATTAAAACAAACAGGTCTAAATTCTATTAACACTCTAAATGTGTTTCCTTCCACCAATCAATGAATTCATTCATCCTCGTTTGCATTTTGTACTAATGTTAAGTAGTTTCATTCCAAAATAATGAGACTTTCAATGCGCTTGAATCAAATTACGCACCACTTTTAGTTCCCAAGTTTATTTTTCATTCAATTACCATGAAATTTTCATTTGTATGATACTTAATGACTATATTAAGTGTGAAAACAATGTCTTTGAACCATATATACCATGAATTCATTCAATTCTAACAATCAAAGGAGTCCTTGATCTTGATATGCATTTCTTATTGATATTGATTGGTTGACATAAAAAATAGAGAGTCCCTGCCATCATTTCTACTTAGCAAGTATCCTTTTTTGCTTACAAACACACTTTTTGATACAATGATCATGAAATTAACATTTGTGACTAAACTACTATCTATATTCATTAAAACAAACAGGTCTAAACTCTATTAACACTCTAAATCTGTTTACAACCAATCAATGAATTCATTCATCTTGGTTTGCATTTTGTACTAATGTTAAGTAGTTTCATTCCAAAATAATGAGACTTTCAATGCGCCTAAAGCAAATTACGCACCTCTTTCAGTTCCAAAGACTATTTTTCATGCAAATACATTGAAATTATCATTTGTATCATACTTAATGACTATATTAAGTGTCAAAACAATGTCTTTGAACCATATATACCATGAATTCATTCAATTCTAACAATCAAAGGAGTCCTTGATCTTGATATGCATTTCTTATTGATACTAATTGCTTGAAATACAAAATAAAGAGTCCCTCCCAGCAGTTCTACTTAGCAAGTATGCTTTTTTGTTTGTAAACACACTTTTTGATACAATAACGATGAAATATACACTTCTGGCTAAACTAATAACTATATTCATTAAAACAAACAATTCTAAACTCTATTAACACTCTAAATGTGTTTACTTCAACCAATCAAAGAATTCATTCATCTTGATTTGAATTTCGTACTAATGTGAAGTAGTTTCATTCTAAAATAATGAGACTATCAATGCGCCTAAAGCAAATTACGTGCCTCTTTCAGTTCCAAAGATTATTTTTCATGCAATTACCATGAAATTGTCGTTTATATCATACTTAACGACTATATTAAGTGTGAAAACAATGTCTTTGAACCATATATACCATGAATTCATTCTATTCTAACAATCAATGGTGTCCTTCATCTTGATTTGCATTTCTTATTGATATTGATTGGTTGAAATACAAAATAAAGAGTGCCTCCCATCATTTCTACTTAGCAAGTATTATTTTTTGTTTACAAACACACTTTTTGATACAATGATCATGATATTAACACTTGTGGCTAATCTACTAACTATATTCATTAAAACAAACAGGTCTAATCTCTATTTACACTCTAAATGTGTTTACTTCCACCAATCAATGTATTCATTGATCCTGGTTTGCATTTTGTACTAATGTTAAGTAGTTTCATTCCAAAATAATGAGACTTTCAATCCGCCTAAATAAAATTACGCGCCTCTTGTAGTTCCCAAGATTATTTTTCATTCAATTACCATGAAATTATCATTTATATCATACTTAACGACTATATTAAGTGTGAAAACAATGTCTTTGAACGATATATGATGCGAAAAAAACCCCAAAAGTCATGGCTTAGGGACCCAACGCACATAAGGAATCAAGAACAAGCAGGAAAGCTAAACTAGAGTTTAATATCACAAACCCTAGACCCACCCATGGAAAAATCATGAACCTAGGGTATTTAAGAAGGATATGGAATCCACACTCCTGAAAAGAAAGGAATTGGGAGTGATAAGTCGATTAGAATGCCACAAGAAGAATTACCTCTTGATAAGTTCTTTAGTCCTTAAAAGAACTGGAAAAAAAAAAACCCTTGCTTTCTATTTCACACAAAGTTGTCTTCCTCCAGAGCTTACAAGGGGTGCCTATTTATAGGCTAAGATAGCAATCCTAAAGAGGCACAAATTCCTATTTAGGACAAATCCTTATTTTGGAAGAATTCTTAATTGTGGACAAATTCCAACATAAATAAGAAATTCTTATTTAGGAAGAAATGCTATTACTTATTCTTCCTTATTAAGTATTCTAATTATATTAATTACGTCTGGACTCCTTGTCAAACTTGAATTCGCACCATTTGAAGCTGGGTTGGCCTGAATGTCCTAAATCAGCCCATTTAAGGCTTCTTTAATCTTTTTGGCTCTAACTCGTGATATTGGGCCTTCTGGAATGTGCAATGAACCCTTTGTAACCATTGAAGCTTTCCACCCATCATCTCCATGATTCTCATCATTCTCCCTTCCCTCAAAAGGATTCGTCCCCGAATCATCACCTATATCAAAAGGGGAAAGATCAGAAACATTAAATGTTGCACTCACATTATACTCACTAGGAAGTTCCAACTTATAAGCATTGTCATTAATGCGGGTGACAACTTGAAAGGGACCATCTCCTCTGGGTTGTAGCTTCGAACGCCTTTGAGCTGGGAACCGTTCCTTGCGCATATGCACCCAAACCCAATCACCAGGTTCAAACACCACCTTCTTTCGTCCCTTGTTGACATGGGATACGTGTTGCTCAGTTTCTTTTTCAATATGTTGTCACACCTTCTCATGCAATTTTTTTTATCATGTCTACTTTGTGTTCCCCATCTAAGTTGGCATACTCATTGACAGGTATAGGTACCAAATCCAAAGGAGTCAATGGATTAAAAAAACCATATACGATTTCAAAGGGAGAGTAACTAGTAGTAGAATGAACACTTCCTATTATACGCAAACTCGACATGTGGTAAACAATCTTTCCCATGCTTTCAAATTTGTTCGAATAATAGCACGCTAAAGAGTAGAAAGAGTTCGATTAACTACCTCAGTCTGCCCATCAGTTTGTGGATGACAAGTAGTTGAAAACAATAGCTTAGTACCTAAACTTACCCCACAAAGTCTTCCAGAAGTAGCTTAAGAACTTTGTATCTCGATCTGAAACAATGCTTCGTGGCATGCCATGCAAACCGTACTACTTCTCTAAAGAATAAAGTTGTAGCCACGTTGTTTGCATCATCAGTTTTATGACATGGGGATGAAGTGTACCATCTTTGAAAATCTATCAATAACAACAAATATAGAATCCCTACCCTTTTTTGTTCGTATGGCAATCCTAGTACAAAGTCCATAGATAAATCAACCCTAGGGATGGTTAGGTATGGGTAGAGGGGTATACAAGCATGAGGTAAAACTCTAGATTTAGCTTGTTTGCATGTGATGCATTTCGCATATTATCCTCTCAACATCTCGTTTCATTCGTGGCCAAAAGAAATGTTCATTTTAGGACATCTAGGGTTTTCCTAACTCCAAAATGACCCATTAGAACCACCCTCATGAGCTTCTCTTACAACCAACTCCCTTAAAGAAACTCATAGGCATGCATAAACGATTTTCCCTAAATAAGAAACCCTTATGCCTATACAACTTCTCAAAGGCTGACACCTCTGCTCTATACACATTAGCAAAGTCAGGGATCATTCACATATAAATCCTTAATGTGTTCAAATCCTAATAAGTTTGCAGTAAAGTGTAGAGATAAGGGCGTACCTGCAAAGAGATAATAGCTATCAGCGACCACATTTTCCTTACCTTTTTTATATTGGATGATGTAGGGAAAGGTCTCAATAAATTCAACCCCACTTAACATGTCTTTTGTTCAACTTTCCTTGTCCCATACAAGTGCTTCAAAAGAAGCATGGTCAGTATGGATGATAAAACTCTTTAGGCCAAAGGGTAATGTTGCCATGGTCTCCAAAGCTAATAAGGAA
>JBAPLH010000439.1:0-71356 GCA_037897445.1 Ceriops zippeliana | reverse complement strand
AATCAACATACAATTAGAGAAATGCAATTCAGGATCAAGGACTCCATTATTTGTTGGGTTTGAATGAATTCATCTTATAAATGGTTGATGGGCATTGTTTTCACAATGAATATAGTTTGTAACGAATGACACATAAGATCATTTTCATGGTCGTTACAAGAAAAATAGTCCTAGCAACAAAAAGAGAACCCTAATTAGCATGAGGGGATTGGCAAACATTACCTTAGATTGAATTGCAAACAAAGATGAATGATTCTTTTGGTTGATGGAAGAAAATAGATTGAGATTTTTAATAGTTTTTTTTCACTTGTTTATGTTGATTAATATACTATGTTGTCTATCCATAAATGTTAATTTCATGATCACTATATCAAAAAAATGTATTTGGAATCAAAAGAGGAGCCTTGATAAACAAATAATATGAGAGGTACTCTTTCTGTTTTAAATTCAACCAATCACCATCAATAAGAAATGCAATTCAAGATCAAGGACTCCATCATTTGTTGGGTTTGAATGAATTCATCTTATAAATGGTTGATGGGAATTGTTTTCACAATGAATATCATTGTGACGAATGACAGATAAGATCATTTCATGGTCGTTACATGAAAAATAGTCCTAGCAACAAAAAAAGAACCCTAATTAGCATGAGGTGATTGGAAACTCTAATTATTTTGGAATTTTAACACACATTACCTTAGAATGAATTTCAAACAAATATGAATGATTCCTTTGTTTGATGGATGTAAATAGATTCAGAGTGTTAATCGTTTTAGACTTCTTTATGTTGATTAATATGCTAGGTTGACTATCCACAAATGTTTACTTCTTGATTGCTGTATCAAAAATTGTGTTTGGAACAAAAAGAGGAGCCTTGATAAACAAAAAAGATGGGAGGTACTCTTTCTTTTGGAATTCAACTAATCAACATGAATAACAAATACAATTCAAGATCAAGGACTGCATTATTTCTTGGGTTCGAATGAAATCATCTTATAAAAGGTTGATGGGCATTGTTTTCACAACAAATATAGTTGTTAAGATTGACACATAAGATCATTTCATGGTCGTTGCATGAAAAATAGTCCTAGCCACAAAAAGAGAACCCTAATTAGCATGAGGTGATTGGAAACTCTAATTATTTTGGAATTTCAGCACATTACCTTAGAATGAATTGCAAACAAGGATGAATGATTCTTTTGGTTGATGGAAGAAAATAGATTGAGAGTTTTAATAGTTTCTTCACTTGTTTATGTTGATTAATATACTATATTGTCTATCCACAAATGTTAATTTCATGATCACTATATCAAAAAATGTATTTGGATTCAAAAGAGGAGGCTTGATCAACAAATAATATGAGAGGTACTCTTTCTGTTTAAATTCAACCAATCAACATCAATAAGAAATGCAATTCAGGATCAAGGACTCCATTATTTGTTGGGTTTGAATGAATTCATCTTATAAATGGTTGATGGGCATTGTTTTCACAATGAATATCATTGTAACGAATGACACATAAGATCATTTCATGGTCGTTACAAGAAAAATAGTCCTAGCAACAAAAAGAGAACCCTAATTAGCATGAGGGGATTGGCAACTCTAATTATTTTGGAATTTCAACACATTACCTTAGATTGAATTGCAAACAAAGATGAATGATTCTTTTGGTTGATGGAAGAAAATAGATTGAGATTTTTAATAGTTTTTTCACTTGTTTATGTTGATTAATATACTATGTTGTCTATCCATAAATGTTAATTTCATGATCACTATATCAAAAAATGTATTTGGAATCAAAAGAGGAGCCTTGATAAACAAATAATATGAGAGGTACTCTTTCTGTTTAAATTCAAC
Organism: Ceriops zippeliana; assembly: GCA_037897445.1. NCBI lineage: Eukaryota > Viridiplantae > Streptophyta > Magnoliopsida > Malpighiales > Rhizophoraceae > Ceriops > Ceriops zippeliana. The sequence continues at coordinate 69,499 of JBAPLH010000439.1, read as the reverse complement.
CAATCACCATCAATAAGAAATGCAATTCAAGATCAAGGACTCCATCATTTGTTGGGTTTGAATGAATTCATCTTATAAATGGTTGATGGGCATTTTTTTCACAATGAATATCATTGTGACGAATGACAGATAAGATCATTTCATGGTCGTTACATGAAAAATAGTCCTAGCAACAAAAAAAAGAACCCTAATTAGCATGAGGTGATTGGAAACTCTAATTATTTTGGAATTTTAACACATTACCTTAGAATGAATTTCAAACAAATATGAATGATTCCTTTGTTTGATGGATGTAAATAGATTCAGAGTGTTAATCGTTTTAGACTTCTTTATGTTGATTAATATGCTAGGTTGACTATCCACAAATGTTTACTTCTTGATTGCTGTATCAAAAATTGTGTTTGGAACAAAAAGAGGAGCCTTGATAAACAAAAAAGATGGGAGGTACTCTCTTTCTTTTGGAATTCAACTAATCAACATGAATAACAAATACAATTCAAGATCAAGGACTGCATTATTTCTTGGGTTCGAATGAAATCATCTTATAAAAGGTTGATGGGCATTGTTTTCACAACAAATATAGTTGTTAAGATTGACACATAAGATCATTTCATGGTCGTTGCATGAAAAATAGTCCTAGCCACAAAAAGAGAACCCTATTAGCATGAGGTGATTGGAAACTCTAATTATTTTGGAATTTCAGCACATTACCTTAGAATGAATTGCAAACAAGGATGAATGATTCTTTTGGTTGATGGAAGAAAATAGATTGAGAGTTTTAATAGTTTCTTCACTTGTTTATGTTGATTAATATACTATATTGTCTATCCACAAATGTTAATTTCATGATCACTATATCAAAAAATGTATTTGGATTCAAAAGAGTAGCCTTGATCAACAAATAATATGAGAGGTACTCTTTCTGTTTAAATTCAACCAATCAACATCAATAAGAAATGCAATTCAGGATCAAGGACTCCATTATTTGTTGGGTTTGAATGAATTCATCTTATAAATGGTTGATGGGCATTGTTTTCACAATGAATATCATTGTAACGAATGACACATAAGATCATTTCATGGTCGTTACAAGAAAAATAGTCCTAGCAACAAAAAGAGAACCCTAATTAGCATGAGGGGATTGGCAACTCTAATTATTTTGGAATTTCAACACATTACCTTAGATTGAATTGCAAACAAAGATGAATGATTCTTTTGGTTGATGGAAGAAAATAGATTGAGATTTTTAATAGTTTTTTCACTTGTTTATGTTGATTAATATACTATGTTGTCTATCCATAAATGTTAATTTCATGATCACTATATCAAAAAATGTATTTGGAATCAAAAGAGGAGCCTTGATAAACAAATAATATGAGAGGTACTCTTTCTGTTTAAATTCAACCAATCACCATCAATAAGAAATGCAATTCAAGATCAAGGACTCCATCATTTGTTGGGTTTGAATGAATTCATCTTATAAATGGTTGATGGGCATTTTTTTCACAATGAATATCATTGTGACGAATGACAGATAAGATCATTTCATGGTCGTTACATGAAAAATAGTCCTAGCAACAAAAAAAGAACCCTAATTAGCATGAGGTGATTGGAAACTCTAATTATTTTGGAATTTTAACACATTACCTTAGAATGAATTTCAAACAAATATGAATGATTCCTTTGTTTGATGGATGTAAATAGATTCAGAGTGTTAATCGTTTTAGACTTCTTTATGTTGATTAATATGCTAGGTTGACTATCCACAAATGTTTACTTCTTGATTGCTGTATCAAAAATTGTGTTTGGAACAAAAAGAGGAGCCTTGATAAACAAAAAAGATGGGAGGTACTCTTTCTTTTGGAATTCAACTAATCAACATGAATAACAAATACAATTCAAGATCAAGGACTGCATTATTTCTTGGGTTCGAATGAAATCATCTTATAAAAGGTTGATGGGCATTGTTTTCACAACAAATATAGTTGTTAAGATTGACACATAAGATCATTTCATGGTCGTTGCATGAAAAATAGTCCTAGCCACAAAAAGAGAACCCTATTAGCATGAGGTGATTGGAAACTCTAATTATTTTGGAATTTCAGCACATTACCTTAGAATGAATTGCAAACAAGGATGAATGATTCTTTTGGTTGATGGAAGAAAATAGATTGAGAGTTTTAATAGTTTCTTCACTTGTTTATGTTGATTAATATACTATATTGTCTATCCACAAATGTTAATTTCATGATCACTATATCAAAAAATGTATTTGGAATCGAAACAGGAGCCTTGATAAACAAATAATATGAGAGGTACTCTTTCTGTTTAAATTCAACCAATCAACATCAATAAGAAATACAATTCAAGATCAAGGACTCCATTATTTGTTGGGTTTGAATGAATTCATCTTATAAATGGTTGATGGGCATTGTTTTCACAATGAATATAGTTGTGATGAATGACACATAAGGTCATTTCATGGTCGTTGCATGAAAAATAGTCCTAGCAACAAAAAGAGAACCCTAATTAGCATGAGGTGATTGGAAACTCTAATTATTTTGGAATTTCAGCACATTACCTTAGAATGAATTGCAAACAAAGATGAATGATTCTTTTGGTTGATGGAAGAAATTAGATTCAGGGTTTTAATAGTTTTTTCACTTGTTTACGTTGATTAATATACTATGTTGTCTATCCACAAATGTTAATTTCATGATCACTATCTCAAAAAATGTATTTGGAATTAAAAGAGGAGCCTTGATAAACAAATAATATGAGAGGTGCTCTTTCTGTTTAAATTCAACCAATCAACATCAATAAGAAATGCAATTCAAGATCAAGGACTCCATTAGTTGTTGGGTTTGAATGAATTCATCTTATAAATGGTTGATGGGCATTGTTTTCACAATGAATATAGTTGTGACGAATGACACATAAGGTCATTTCATGGTCGTTGCATGAAAAATAGTCCTAGCAACAAAAAGAGAACCCTAATTAGCATGAGGTGATTGGAAACTCTAATTATTTTGGAATTTCAGCACATTACCTTAGAATGAATTGTATACAAAGATGAATGATTCTTTTGGTTGATGGAAGAAAATAGATTCAGAGTTTTAATAGTTTCTTCACTTGTTTATGTTGATTAATATACTATATTGTCTATCCACAAATGTTTATTTCATGATCACTATATCAAAAAATGTATTTGGAAATAAAAGAGGAGCCTTCATAAACAAAAAAGATGGGAGGTACTCTTTCTTTTGGAATTCAACTAATCAACATGAATAACAAATACAATTCAAGATCAAGGACTGCATTATTTCTTGGGTTCGAATGAAATCATCTTATAAAAGGTTGATGGGCATTGTTTTCACAACAAATATAGTTGTTAAGATTGACACATAAGATCATTTCATGGTCGTTGCATGAAAAATAGTCCTAGCCACAAAAAGAGAACCCTAATTAGCATGAGGTGATTGGAAACTCTAATTATTTTGGAATTTCAGCACATTACCTTAGAATGAATTGCAAACAAAGATGAATGATTCTTTTGGTTGATGGAACAAAATAGATTCAGAGTTTTAATAGCTTTTTCACTTGTTTATGTTGATTAATATACTATGTTGTCTATCCACAAATGTTAATTTCATGATCATTATATCAAAAAATGTATTTGGAATTAAAAGAGGCGCCTTGATAGACACAAAATATGTGAGGTACTCTTTCTTTTGGAATTCAACCAATCAATATCAAGAAGAAATGTAATTCAAGATTAAGGACTTCATTATTTGTTGGGTTTGAATGAATTCATCTTATAAATGGTTGATGGGCATTGTTTTCACAATGAATATAGTTGTGACAAATGACACATAAGATCATTTCATGGTCGTTGCATGAAAAATAGTCCTAGCAATAAAAAGAGAACCCTAATTAGCATGAGGTGATTGGAAACTCTAATTATTTTGGAATTTCAGCACATTACCTTAGAATGAATTGCAAACAAAGATGAATGATTCTTTTGGTTGATGGAAGAAAATAGATTCAGAGTTCTAACAGTCTTTTCACTTGTTTATGTTGATTAATATACTAGGTTGTCTATATCAAAAAATGTATTTGGAATTAAAAGAGGAGCCTTGATAGACACAAAATATGAGAGGTACTCTTTCTTTTGGAATTCAAACAATCAATATCAATAAGAAATGCAATTCAAGATCAAGGACTCCATTATTTGTTGGGTTTGAATGAATTCATCTTAGAAATGGTTGATGGGCATTCTTTTCACCATGAATATCGTTGTGACCAATGACACATAAGATTTTTTCATGGTCGTTGCATTAAATATAGTCCTACCAACAAAAAGAGAACCCTAATTAGCATGAGGTGATTGGAAACTCTAATTATTTTGGGATTTCAACACATTACCTTAGATTGAATTGCAAACAAAGATGAATGATTCTGTTGGTTGATGGAGGAAAATAGATTCAGTGTTTCAAAAGTTTTTTCACTTGTTTATGTTGATTAATATACTATGTTGTCTATCCATAAATGTTAATTTCATAATCACTATATCAAAAAATGTATTTGGAATCAAAACAGGAGCCTTGATAAACAAATAATATGAGAGGTACTCTTTCTGTTGAAATTCAACCAACCAACATCTATAAGAAATGCAATTCAAAATCAAGGACTCCGTTATGTGTTGGGTTTGAATGAATTCATCTTATAAATGGTTGATGGGCATTGTTTTCACAATGAATATACTTGTTACGAATGACACATAAGATTATTTCATCGTCATTGCATGAAAAACAGTCCTAGTAACAAAAAGGGAAGCCCAGTTCGCATGAGCTGATTGCAAACTCTAATTATTTCAGAATTTCAATACATAGCCTTAGAATGAACAGCAAACCAAGATGAATGATTTCATTGGTTGATGGAAGAAAATATATTCAGAGTTTTAATAGTTTTTTCACTTGTTTATGTTGATTAATATACTAGGTTGTCTATATCAAAAAATGTATTTGGAATTAAAAGAGGAGCCTTGATAGACACAAAATATGAGAGTTACTCTTTCTTTTGGAATTCAACCAATCAATATCAAGAAGAAATGCAATTCAAGATTAAGGACTCCATTATTTGTTGGGTTTGAATGAATTCATCTTATAAATTGTTGATGGGCATTGTTTACACAATGAATATAGTTGTGATGAATGACACGTAAGATCATTTCATGGTCGTTGCATGAAAAATAGTCCTAGCAACAAAAAGAGAACCCTAATTAGCATGAGGTGATTGGAAACTCTAATTATTTTGGAATTTCAGCACAATACCTTAGAATGAATTGCAAACAAAGATGAATGATTCTTTTGGTTGATGGAACAAAATAGATTCAGAGTTTTAATAGCTTTTTCACTTGTTTATGTTGATTAATATACTATGTTGTCTATCCACAAATGTTAATTTCATGATCATTATATCAAAAAATGTATTTGGAATTAAAAGAGGAGCCTTGATAGACACAAAATATGTGAGGTACTCTTTCTTTTGGAATTCAACCAATCAATATCAAGAAGAAATGCAATTCAAGATTAAGGACTCCATTATTTGTTGGGTTTGAATGAATTCATCTTATAAATGGTTGATGGGCATTGTTTTCACAATGAATATAGTTGTGACGAATGACACATAAGATCATTTCATGGTCGTTGCATGAAAAATAGTCCTAGCAATAAAAAGAGAACCCTAATTAGCATGAGGTGATTGGAAACTCTAATTATTTTGGAATTTCAGCACATTACCTTAGAATGAATTGCAAACAAAGATGAATGATTCTTTTGGTTGATGGAAGAAAATAGATTCAGAGTTCTAATAGTCTTTTCACTTGTTTATGTTGATTAATATACTAGGTTGTCTATATCAAAAAATGTATTTCGAATTAAAAGAGGAGCCTTGATAGACACAAAATATGAGAGGTACTCTTTCTTTTGGAATTCAAACAATCAATATCAATAAGAAATGCAATTCAAGATCAAGGACTCCATTATTTGTTGGGTTTGAATGAATTCATCTTATAAATGGTTGATGGGCATTCTTTTCACCATGAATATCGTTGTGACCAATGACACATAAGATTTTTTCATGGTCGTTGCATTAAATATAGTCCTACCAACAAAAAGAGAACCCTAATTAGCATGAGGTGATTGGAAACTCTAATTATTTTGGGATTTCAACACATTACCTTAGATTGAATTGCAAACAAAGATGAATGATTCTGTTGGTTGATGGAGGAAAATAGATTCAGTGTTTCAAAAGTTTTTTCACTTGTTTATGTTGATTAATATACTATGTTGTCTATCCATAAATGTTAATTTCATGATCACTATATCAAAAAATGTATTTGGAATCAAAACAGGAGCCTTGATAAACAAATAATATGAGAGGTACTCTTTCTGTTGAAATTCAACCAACCAACATCTATAAGAAATGCAATTCAAAATCAAGGACTCCGTTATGTGTTGGGTTTGAATGAATTCATCTTATAAATGGTTGATGGGCATTGTTTTCACAATGAATATACTTGTTACGAATGACACATAAGATTATTTCATCGTCATTGCATGAAAAACAGTCCTAGTAACAAAAAGGGAAGCCCAGTTCGCATGAGCTGATTGCAAACTCTAATTATTTCAGAATTTCAATACATAGCCTTAGAATGAACAGCAAACCAAGATGAATGATTTCATTGGTTGATGGAAGAAAATATATTCAGAGTTTTAATAGTTTTTTCACTTGTTTATGTTGATTAATATTCTAGGTTGTCTATATCAAAAAATGTATTTGGAATTAAAAGAGGAGCCTTGATAGACACAAAATATGAGAGTTACTCTTTCTTTTGGAATTCAACCAATCAATATCAAGAAGAAATGCAATTCAAGATTAAGGACTCCATTATTTGTTGGGTTTGAATGAATTCATCTTATAAATTGTTGATGGGCATTGTTTACACAATGAATATAGTTGTGATGAATGACACGTAAGATCATTTCATGGTCGTTGCATGAAAAATAGTCCTAGCAACAAAAAGAGAACCCTAATTAGCATGAGGTGATTGGAAACTCTAATTATTTTGGAATTTCAGCACATTACCTTAGAATGAATTGCAAACAAAGATGAATGATTCTTTTGGTTGATGGAAGAAAATAGATTCAGAGTTTTAATAGTTTCTTCACTTGTTTATGTTGATTAATATACTATATTGTCTATCCACAAATGTTAAATTCATGATCACTATATCAAAAAATGTATTTGGAAATAAAAGAGGAGCCTTCATAAACAAATAGTATGAGAGGTACTCTTTCTGTTTAAATTCAACCAATCAACATCAATAAGAAATGCAATTCAAGATCAAGGACTCCATTATTTGTTGGGTTTGAATGAATTCATCTTATAAAAGGTTGATGGGCATTGCTTTCACAACAAATATAGTTGTTAGGATTGACATATAAGATCATTTCATGGTCGTTGCATGAAAAATTGTCCTAGCCACAAAAAGAGAACCCTAATTAGCATGAGGTGATTGGAAACTCTAATTATTTTGGAATTTCAACAAATTACCTTAGAATGAATTGCAAACAAAGATGAATGATTCCTTTGTTTGATGGATGTAAATAGATTCAGAGTGTTAATTGTTTTAGACTTCTTTATGTTGATTAATATGCTAGGTTGACTATCCACAAATGTTTATTTCTTGATTGCTGTATCAAAAATTATGTTTGGAACAAAAAGAGGAGCCTTGATAAACAAAAAAGATGGGAGGTAGTCTTTCTTTTGGCATTCAACTAATCAACATGAATAAACAATGCAATTCAATATCAAGGACTGCATTATTTGTTGGGCTTGAATGAAATCATCTTATAAAAGGTTGATGGGCATTGCTTTCACAATAAATATAGTTGTTACGATTGACACATAAGGTCATTTCATGGTCGTTGCATGAAAAATAGTCCTAGCAACAAAAAGAGAACCCTAATTAGCATGTGGTGATTGGAAACTCTAATTATTTTGGAATTTCAGCACATTACCTTAGAATGAATTGCAAACAAAGATGAATGATTCTTTTGGTTGATGGAAGAAAATAGATTCCGAGTTTTAATCATTTTTTCACTTGTTTATGTTGATTAATATACTATGTTGTCCATCCACAAATGTTAATTTCCTGATCACTATATCAAAAAATGTATTTGGAATTAAAAGAGGAGCGTTGATAAATAAATAATATGAGAGGTACTCTTTCTGTTTAAATTCAACCAATCAACATCAATAAGAAATGTAATTCAAGATCAAGGACTTGCTTATTTGTTGGGTTCGAATGAATTCCTCTTATAAATGGTTGATGGGCATTGTTTTCACAATGAATATAGTTGTGATGAATGACACTTAAGATCATTCCATGGTCGTTGCATGAAATATAGTCCTAGCAATAAAAAGAGAACCCTAATTAGCATGAGGTGATTGGAAACTCTAATTATTTTGGAATTTCAACACATTACCTTAGATTGAATTGCAAACAAAGATGAATGATTCTGTTGGTTGATGGAGGAAAATAGATTCAGTGTTTCAAAAGTTTTTTCACTTGTTTATGTTGATTAATATACTATGTCGTCTATCCACAAATGTTAATTTCATGGTCACTATATCAAAAAATGTCTTTGGAGTTAAAAGAGGAGCCTTGATAGACACAAAATATGAGAGGTACTCTTTCTTTTGGAAATCAACCAATTAATATCAAGAACAAATGCAATTCAAGATTAAGGACTCCATTATTTGTTGGGTTTGAATGAATTCATCTTATAAATTGTTGATGGGCATTGTTTTCACAATGAATATAGTTGTGAGGAATGACACGTAAGATCATTTCATGGTCTTTGCATGAAAAATAGTCCTAGCAACAAAAAGAGAACCCTAATTAGCATGAGGTGATTGGAAACTCTAATTATTTTGGAATTTCAGCACATTACCTTAGAATGAATTGCAAACAAAGATGAATGATTCTTTTGGTTGATGGAAGAAAATAGATTCAGACTTTTAATAGTTTCTTCACTTGTTTATGTTGATTAATATACTATATTGTCTATCCACAAATGTTAAATTCATGATCATTATATCAAAAAATGTATTTGGAATCAAAAGTGGAGCCTTGATGAAGAAATAATATGAGAGGTACTCTTTCTGTTTAAATTCAACCAATCAACATCAATAAGAAATGCAATTCAAGATCAAGGACTCCATTATTTGTTGGGTTCGAATGAAATCATCTTATAACTGGTTGATGGGCATTGTTTTCACAATGAATATAGTTGTCACGAATGACACATAAGATCATTTCATGGTCGTTGCATGAAAAATAATCCTAGCAACAAAAAGAGAACCCTAATTAGCATGAGGTGATTGGCAACTCTAATTATTTTGGAATTTCAACACATTACCTTAGATTGAATTGCAAACAAAGATGAATGATTCTTTTGGTTGATGGAAGAAAATAGATTAAGTGTTTAAATAGTTTTTTCACTTGTTTATGTTGATTAATATACGATGTTGTCCATCCATAAATGTTAATTTCCTGATCACTATATCAAAAAATGTATTTGGAATTAAAAGAGGAGCCTTCATAAACAAATAACATGAGAGGTACTCTTTCTGTTTAAATTCAACCAATCAACATCAATAAGAAATTAAATTCAAGATCAAGGACTTGCTTATTTGTTGGGTTCGAATGAATTCATCTTATAAATGGTTGATGGGCATTCTTTTCACAATGAATATAGTTGTGATGAATGACACATAAGATCATTTCATGGTCGTTGCATGAAAAATAGTCCTAGCAACAAAAAGAGAACCCTAATTAGCATGAGGTGATTGGAAACTCTAATTATTTTGGAATTTCAGCACATTACCTTAGAATGAATTGCAAACAAAGATGAATGATTATTTTGGTTGATGGAAGAAAATAGATTCAGAGTTTTAATAGTTTCTTCACTTGTTTATGTTGATTAATGTACTATATTGTCTATCCACAAATGTTAAATTCATGATCAATATATCAAAAAATGTATTTGGAATCAAAAGTGGAGCCTTGATGAAGAAATAATATGAGAGGTACTCTTTTTGCTTAAATTCAACCAATCAACATCAATAAGAAATGCAATTCAAGATCAAGGACTCCATTATTTGTTGGGTTTGAATGAATTCATCTTATAAATGGTTGATGGGCATTGTTTTCACAATGAATATAGTTGTGACGAATGACACATAAGATCATTTCATGATGGTTGCATGAAAAATAGTCCTAGCAATAAAAAGAGAACCCTAATTAGCATGAGGTGATTGGAAACTCTAATTCTTTTGGAATTTCAACACATTACCTTAGAATGAATTGCAAACAAAGATGAATGATTCCTTTGTTTGATGGATGTAAATAGATTCAGAGTGTTAATAGTTTTAGACTTCTTTTATGTTGATTAATATGCTAGGTTGACTATCCACAAATGTTTATTTCTTGATTGCTGTATCAAAAATTGAGTTTGGAACAAAAAGAGGAGCCTTGATAAACAAAAAAGATGGGAGGTACTCTTTCTTTTGGCATTCAACTACTCAACATGAATAACAAATGCAATTCAAGATCAAGACTGCATTATTTGTTGGGTTCGAATGAAATCATCTTATAAAAGGTTGATGGGCATTGTTTTCACAATAAATATAGTTGTTACGATTGACATATATGATCATTTCATGGTCGTTGCAAGAAAAATAGTCCTAGCAATAAAAAGAGAACCCTAATTAGCAAGAGGTGATTGGAAACTCTAATTATTTTAGAATTTCAACACATTACCTTAGAATGAATTGCAAACAATGATGAATGATTCCTTTGTTTGATGGATGTAAATAGATTCAGAGTGTTAATAGTTTTAGACTTCTTTATGTTAATTAATATGCTAGGTTGACTATCCACAAATGTTTACTTCTTGATTGTTGTATCAAAAATTGAGTTTGGAACAAAAAGTGGAGCCTTGATAAACAAAAAAGATGGGGGGTACTCTTTCTTTTGGCATTCAACTACTCAACATGAATAACAAATGCAATTCAAGATCAAGGACTGCATTATTTGTTGGGCTTGAATGAAATCATCTTATAAAAGGTTGATGGGCATTATTTTCACAACAAATATAGTTGTAACGATTGACACATATGATCATTTCATGGTCGTTGCATGAAAAATAGTCCTAGCAACAAAAAGAGAACCCTAACTAGCATGAGGTGATTGGAAACTCTAATTATTTTGGAATTTCAGCACATTACCTTAGAATGAATTGGAAACAAAGATAAATGATTCTTTTGGTTGATGGAAGAAAATAGATACAGAGTTTTAATAGTTTTTTCACTTGTTTATGTTGATTAATATACTATGTTGTCCATCGACAAATGTTAATTTCCTGAACACTATATCAAAAAATGTATTTGGAATTAAAAGAGGAGCCTTGATAAACAAATAATATGAGAGGTACTCTTTCTGTTTAAATTCAACCAATCAACATCAATAAGAAATGTAATTCAAGATCAAGGACTTGCTTATTTGTTGGGTTCGAATGAATTCATCTTATAAATGGTTGATGGGCATTGTTTTCACAATGAATATAGTTGTGACGAATGACACATAAGATCATTTCATGGTCGTTGGATGAAAAATAGTCCTAGCAATAAAAAGAGAACCCTAATTAGCATGAGGTGATTGGAAACTCTAATTATTTTGGAATTTCAACACATTACCTTAGATTGAATTGCAAACAAAGATGAATGATTCTGTTGGTTGATGGAGGAAAATAGATTCAGTGTTTCAAAAGTTTTTTCACTTGTTGATGTTGATTAATAACTATGTTGTCTATCCACAAATGTTAATTTCATGATCACTATATCAAAAAATGTATTTGGAATCAAAACAGGAGCCTTGATAAACAAATAATATGAGAGGTACTCTTTCTGTTTAAATTCAACCAATCAACATCTATAAGAAATGCAATTCAAGATCAAGGACTCCATTATTTGTTGGGTTTGAATGAATTCATCTTATAAATGGTTGATGGGCATTGTTTTCACAATGAATATAGTTGTGACGAATGACACATAAGATCATTTCATGATGGTTGCATGAAAAATAGTCCCAGCAATAAAAAGAGAACCCTAATTAGCATGAGGTGATTGGAAAGTCTAATTCTTTTGGAATTTCAATACATTACCTTAGAATGAATTGCAAACAAAGATGAATGATTCCTTTGTTTGATGGATGTAAATAGATTCAGAGTGTTAATTGTTTTAGACTTCTTTATGTTGATTAATATGCTAGGTTGACTATCCACAAATGTTTATTTCTTGATTGCTGTATCAAAAATTGTGTTTGGAACAAAAAGAGGAGCCTTGATAAACAAAAAAGATGGGAGGTAGTCTTTCTTTTGGCATTCAACTAATCAACATGAATAAACAATGCAATTCAAGATCAAGGACCGCATTATTTGTTGGGCTTGAATGAAATCATCTTAAAAAAGGTTGATGGGCATTGTTTTCACAATCAATATAGGTGTTACGATTGACACATAAGATCATTTCATGGTCGTTGCATGAAAAATAGTCCTAGCAACAAAAAGAGAACCCTAATTAGCATGAGGTGATTAGAAACTCTAATTATTTTGGAATTTCAACACATTACCTTAGATTGAATTGCAAACAAAGATGAATGATTCTTTTGGTTGTTGGAAGAAAATAGATTCAGTGTTTAAATAGTTTTTTCACTTGTTTATGTTGATTAATATACTATGTTGTCTATCCACAAATGTTAATTTCATGATCACTATATCAAAAAATGTATTTGGAATTAAAGGAGGAGCCTTGATAGACACAAAATATGAGAGGTACTCTTTCTTTTGGAATTCAACCAATCAATAACAAGAAGAAATGCAATTCAAGATTAAGGACTCCATTATTTGTTGGGTTTGAATGAATTCATCTTATAAATGGTTGATGGGCATTGTTTTCACAATGAATATAGTTGTGACGAATGACACGTAAGATCATTTCATGGTCGTTGCATGAAAAATAGTCCTAGCAACAAAAAGAGAACCCTAATTAGCATGAGGTGATTGGAAACTCTAATTATTTTGGAATTTCAGCACATTACCTTAGAATGAATTGCAAACTAAGATGAATGATTCTTTTGGTTGATGGAAGAAAATCGATTCAGAGTTTTAATAGCTTTTTCACTTGTTTATGTTGATTAATATACTATGTTGTCTATCCGCAAATGTTAATTTCAAGATCACTATATCAAAAAATATATTTGGAATTAAAAGAGGAGCCTTCATAAACAAATAATATGAGAGGTACTCTTTCTGTTTAAATTCAACCAATCAACATCAATAAGAAATGCAATTCAAGATCAAGGACTCCATTATTTGTTGGGTTTGAATGAATTCATCTTATAAATGGTTGATGGGCATTGTTTTCACAATGAATATAGTTGTGACGATTGACACATAAGATCATTTCATGGTCGTTGCATGAAAAATAGTCCTAGCAACAAAAAGAGAACCCTAATTAGCATGAGGTGATTGGCAACTCTAATTATTTTGGAATTTCAACACATTACCTTAGATTGAATTGCAAACAAAGATGAATGATTCTTTTGGTTGATGGAAGAAAATAGATTATGTGTTTTAATAGTTTTTTCACTTGTTTATGTTGATTAATATACTATATTGTCTATCCACAAATGTTAATTTCATGATCACTATATCAAAAAATGTATTTGGAATCAAAGGAGGAGCCTTGTTAAGCAAATAATATGAGAGGTTCTCTTTCTGTTTCAATTCAACCAATCAACATCAATAAGAAATGCAATTCAAGATCAAGGACTCCATTATTTGTTGGGTTTGAATTAATTCATCTTATAAATGGTTGATGGGCATTGTTTTCACAATGAATATAGTTGTGACCAATGACACATAAGATCATTTCATGGTCGTTGCATGAAAAATAGTCATGGCACCAAAAAGAGAACCCTAATTAGCATGAGGTGATTGGAAACTCTAATTATTTTGGAATTTCAACACATTACCTTAGAATGAATTGCAAACAAAGATGAATGATTCCTTTGGTTGATGGAAGAAAATAGATTCAGAGTTTTAATAGTTTTTTCACATGTTTATGTTAATTAAAATACTAGGTTGTCTATCCACAAATGTTAATTTCATGAACACTATATCAAAAAATGTATTTGGAATCAAAAGAGGAGCCTTGATAAACAAATAATATGAGAGGTACTCTTTCTGTTTAAATTCAAGCAACCAACATCAATAACAAATGCAATTCAAGATCAAGGACTCCATTATTTGTTGGGTTTGAATTAATTCTTCTTATCAATGGTTGATGGGCATTGTTTTCACAATGAATATAGTTGTGACGAATGACACATAAGATCATTTCTTGGTCGTTGCATGAAAAATAGTCATGGCACCAAAAAGATAACCCTAATTAGCATGAGCTGATTGGAAACTCTAATTATTTCAGAATTTCAACACATTACTTTAGAATTAATTGCAAACAAAGATGAATGATTCCTTTCGTTGATGGAAGAAAATAGATTCAGATTCTTAATAGTTTTGTCACTTGTTTATGTTGATTAATATACTAGGTTGTCTATATCAAAAAATGTATTTGGAATTAAAAGAGGAGCCTAGATAGACACAAAATATGAGAGGTACTCTTTCTTTTGGGATTCAACCAATCAATATCAAGAAGAAATGCAATTAAAGATTAAGAACTCCATTATTTGTTGGGTTTGAATGAATTCATCTTATAAATGGTTGATGCGCATTGTTTTCACAATGAATATAGTTGTGAAGAATGACACGTAAGATCATTTCATGGTCGTTGCATGAAAAATAGTCCTAGCAATAAAAAGAGAACCCTAATTAGCATGAGGTGATTGGAAACTATAATTATTTTGGAATTTCAGCTCATTACCTTAGAATGAATTGCAAACAAAGATGAATGATTCTTTTGGTTGATGGAAGAAAATAGATTCAGAGTTTTAATAGCTTTTTCACTTGTTTATGTTGATTAATATACTATGTTGTCTATCCACAAATGTTAATTTCATGATCACTATATCAAAAAATGTATTTGGAATCAAAAGAGGAGCCTTGATGAACAAATAATATGAGAGGTACTCTTTCTATTTAAATTCAACCAATCAACATCAATAAGAAATGCAATTCAAGATCAAGGACTCCTTTATTTGTTGGGTTTGACTGAATTCATCTTATAACTGGTTGATGGGCATTGTTTTCACAATGAATATAGTTGTGACGAATGACACATCAGATCATTTCATGGTCATTGCATGAAAAATAGTGCTAGCAATAAAAAGAGAACCCTAACTAGCACGAGGTGATTAGAAACACTAATTATTTTGTAATTTCAACACATTACCTTAGAATGAATTGAAAACAAAGATGAATGATTCCTTTGTTTGATGGATGTAAATAGATACAAAGTGTTAATAGTTTTAGACCTCTTTATGTTGATTAATATGCTAGGTTGACTATCCACAAATGTTTATTTCTTGATTGCTGTTTCAAAAATTGTGTTTGGAACAAAAAGAGGTGCCTTCATAATCAAAAAAGATGGGAGATACTCTTTCTTTTGGAATTCAACTAATCAACATGAATAAGAAATGCAATTCAAGATCAAGGACTGCATTATTTGTTCGGTTTGAATGAAATCGTCTTATAAAAGGTTGATGGGCATTGTTTTCACAATAAATATGGTTGTTACGATTGACACATAACATCATTTCATGGTCGTTGCATGAAAAGTAGTCCTAGCAAAAAAAGGAGAACCCTAATTAGCATGAGGTGATTGGAAACTCTAATTATTTTGGAATTTCAGCACATTACCTTAGAATGAATTGCAAACAAAGATGAATGATTCTTTCGGTTGATGGAAGAAAATAGATTCAGAGTTTTAATAGCTTTTTCACTTGTTTATGTTGATTAATATACTATGTTGTCTATCCACAAATGTTAATTTCATGATCACTATATCAAAAAATGTATTTGGAATTAAAAGAGGAGCCTTGATAAACAAATAATATGAGAGGTACTCTTTCTGTTTAAATTCAACCAATCAACATCAATAAGAAATGCAATTCAAGATCAAGGACTCCATTATTTGTTGGGTTTGAATGAATTCATCTTATAAATGGTTGATGGGCATTGTTTTCACAATGAATATAGTTGTGACGAATGACACATAAGATCATTTCATGGTCGTTGCATGAAAAATAGTCCTGGAAATAAAAGGAGAATCCTAAATAGCATGAGGTGATTGGAAACTCTAATTATTTTGGAATTTCAACACATTACCTTAGAATGAATTGCAAACAAAGATGAATGATTCCTTTGTTTGATGGATGTAAATAGATTCAGAGTGTTAATAGTTTTAGACTTCTTTATGTTGATTAATATGCTATGTTGACTATCCACACATGTTTATTTCTTGATTGCTGTATCAAAAATTGTGTTTGGAACAAAAAGAGGAGCCTTGATAATAAAAAAAGATGGGAGGTACTCTTTCTTTTGGAATTCAACTAATCAACATGGATAACAAATGCAATTCAAGATCAAGGACTGCATTATTTGCTGGGTTTGAATGAAATCATCTTATAAAAGGTTCATGGGCATTGTTTTCACAATAAATATAGTTGTTACGATTGACACATAACATCATTTCATGGTCGTTGCATGTAAAGTAGTCCTAGCAACAAAAAGAGAACCCTAATTAGCATGAGGTGATTGGAAACTCTAATTATTTTGGATATTCAACACATTACCTTAGAATGAATTGCAAACAAAGATGAATGATTCCTTTGGTTGATGGAAGAAATTAGATTCAGAGTTTTAATAGTTTTTTCAGTTGTTAATGTTAATTAATATACTCGGCTGTCTATCCACAAATGTTAATTTCATGATCAATATATCAAAAAATGTATTTGGAATTAAAAGAGGAACCTTGATAAGCAAAAAAATGTGAGAGGTACTCTTTCATTCGGAATTCAACCAATCAATATGGGAGGTACTCTTTCATTTGGAATTCAACCAATCACAAATGTTTATTTCTGGATTGTTGTATCCAAAATTGTGTTTGGACCAAAAAGAGGAGCCTTCATAAACAAAAAAGATGGGAGGTACTCTTTCTTTTGGAATTCAACAAATCAACATGAATAAGAAATGCAATTCAAGATCATGGACTGCATTATTTGTTGGGTTTGCATGAAATCATCTTATAAATGGTTGATGGGCATTGTTTTCACCATGAATATACTTGTTACGATTGATACATAAGATCATTTCATGGTCGTTGCATGAAAAATTGTCCTAGCAACAAAATGAGAACCCTAATTAGCATGAGGTGATTGGAAACTCTAATTATTTTGGAATTTCAACACATTACCTTAGATTGAATTGCAAACAAAGATGAATGATTCTTTTGGTTGATGGAAGAAAATAGATTCAGTGTCTTAATAGTTTTTTCATTTGTTTATGTTGATTAATATACTATGTTGTCTATCCACAAATGTTAATTTCATGAACACTATATCAAAAAATGTAATTGGAATCAAAAGAGGAACCTTGATAAACAAATAATATGAGAGGTACTCTTTCTGTTTAAATTCAAGCAACCAACATCAATAAGAAATGCAATTCAAGATCAAGGACTCCATTATTTGTTGGGTTTGAATTAATTCTTCTTATAAATGGTTGATGGGCATTGTTTTCACAATGAATATAGTTGTGACGAATGACACATAAGATCATTTCATGGTCGTTGCATGACAAATAGTCATGGCACCAAAAAGAGAACCCTAATTAGCATGAGCTGATTGGAAACTCTAATTATTTTGGAATTTCAACACATTACCTT
This sequence comes from Ceriops zippeliana, assembly GCA_037897445.1. Taxonomy (NCBI): domain Eukaryota; kingdom Viridiplantae; phylum Streptophyta; class Magnoliopsida; order Malpighiales; family Rhizophoraceae; genus Ceriops; species Ceriops zippeliana. The sequence goes on along the minus strand of JBAPLH010000439.1, from coordinate 51,466 downwards.
AGAATGAATTGCAAACAAAGATGAATGATTCCTTTGGTTGATAGAAGAAATTAGATTCAGAGTTTTAATAGTTTTTTCAGTTGTTAATGTTAATTAATATACTCGGCTGTCTATCCACAAATGTTAATTTCATGATCAATATATCAAAAAATGTATTTGGAATTAAAAGAGGAACCTTGATAAGCAAAAAATGTGAGAGGTACTCTTTCATTCGGAATTCAACCAATCAATATGGGAGGTACTCTTTCATTTGGAATTCAACCAATCACAAATGTTTATTTCTGGATTGTTGTATCCAAAATTGTGTTTGGACCAAAAAGAGGAGCCTTCATAAACAAGAAAGATGGGAGGTACTCTTTCTTTTGGAATTCAACAAATCAACATGAATAAGAAATGCAATTCAAGATCATGGACTGCATTATTTGTTGGCTTTGAATGAATTCATCTTATGAATGGTTGATGGGCATTGTTTTCACAATGAATATAGTTGTGACGAATGACACATAAGATCATTTCATGATGGTTGCATGAAAAATAGTCCTAGCAATAAAAAGAGAACCCTAATTAGCATGAGGTGATTGGAAACTCTAATTCTTTTGGAATTTCAACACATTACCTTAGAATGAATTGCAAACAAAGATGAATGATTCCTTTGTTTGATGGATGTAAATAGATTCAGAGTGTTAATAGTTTTAGACTTCTTTATGTTGATTAATATGCTAGGTTGACTATCCACAAATGTTGATTTCTTGATTGTTGTATCAAAAATTGTATTTGGAACAAAAAGAGGAGCCTTGATAAACAAAAAAGATGGGAGGTACTCTTTCTTTTGGCATTCAACTAATCAACATGAATAACAAATGCAATTCAAGATCAAGGACTGCATTATTTGTTGGGCTTGAATGAAATCATCTTATAAAAGGTTGATGGGCATTGTTTTCACAATAAATATACTTGTTACGATTGACACATAAGATCATTTTATGGTCGTTGCATGAAAAATAGTCCTAGCAACAAAAAGAGAACCCTAATTAGCATGAGGTGATTGGAAACTCTAATTATTTTTGAATTTCAGCACATTACCTTAGAATGAATTGCAAACAAAGATGAATGATTCTTTTGCTTGATGGAAGAAACTAGATTCAGAGTTTTAATAGTTTTTCACTTGTTTATGTTGTTTAATATACTATGTTGTCTATCCACAAATGTTAATTTCATGATCACTATATCAAAAAATGTATGTGGAATCAAAAGAGGAGCCTTGATAAACAAATAATATGAGAGGTACTCTTTCTGTTTAAATTCAACCAATCAACATCAATAAGAATTGCAATTCAAGATCAAGGACTCCCTCATTTTTTGGGTTTGAATGAATTCATCTTATAAATGGTTGATGGGCATTGTTTTCACAATGAATATCGTTGTGACGAATGACACATAAGATCAATTCATGGTCGTTGCATGAAAAATAGTCCTAGCAATAAAAAGAGAACCCTAATTAGCATGAGGTGATTGGAAACTCTAATTATTTTGGAATTTCAACACATTACCTTAGATTGAATTGCAAACAAAGATGAATGATTCTTTTGGTTGATGGAAGAAAATAGATTCAGTGTCTTAATAGTTTTTTCATTTGTTTATGTTGATTAATATACTATGTTGTCTATCCACAAATGTTAATTTCATGAACACTATATCAAAAAATGTAATTGGAATCAAAAGAGGAGCCTTGATAAACAAATAATATGAGAGGTACTCTTTCTGTTTAAATTCAAGCAATCAACATCAATAAGAAATGCAATTCAAGATCAAGGACTCCATTATTTGTTGGGTTTGAATGAATTCATCTTATAAATGGTTGATGGGCATTGTTTTCACAATGAATATAGTTGTGACGAATGACACATAAGATCATTTCATGGTCGTTGCATGAAAAATAGTCCTGGCAATAAAAAGAGAACCCTAAATAGCATGAGGTGATTGGAAACTCTAATTATTTTGGAATTTCAACACATTACCTTAGAATGAATTGCAAACAAAGATGAATGATTCCTTTGTTTGATGGATGTAAATAGATTCATAGTGTTAATAGTTTTAGACTTCTTTATGTTGATTAATATGCTATGTTGACTATCCACACATGTTTATTTCTTGATTGCTGTATCAAAAATTGTGTTTGGAACAAAAAGAGGAGCCTTGATAATAAAAAAAGATGGGAGGTACTCTTTCTTTTGGAATTCAACTAATCAACATGGATAACAAATGCAATTCAAGATCAAGGACTGCATTATTTGCTGGGTTTGAATGAAATCATCTTATAAAAGGTTCATGGGCATTGTTTTCACAATAAATATAGTTGTTACGATTGACACATAACATCATTTCATGGTCGTTGCATGTAAAGTAGTCCTAGCAACAAAAAGAGAACCCTAATTAGCATGAGGTGATTGGAAACTCTAATTATTTTGGATATTCAACACATTACCTTAGAATGAATTGCAAACAAAGATGAATGATTCTTTTGGTTGATGGAAGAAAATAGATTCAGAGTTTTAATTGTTTTTTCACTTGTTTATGTTGATTAATATACTATGTTGTCTATCCACAAATGTTAATTTCATGATCACTATATGAAAAAATGTATTTGGAATTAAAAGAGGAGCCTTGATAAACAAATAATATGAGAGGTACTCTTTCTGTTTAAATTAAACCAATCAACATCAATAAGAAATGCAATTCAAGATCAAGGACTCCATTATTTGTTGGGTTTGAAATAATTCATCTTATAAATGGTTGATGGGCATTCTTTTCACAATGAATATAGTTGTGACGAATGACACATAAGATCATTTCATGGTCGTTGCATGACAAATAGTCATGGCACCAAAAAGAGAACCCTAATTAGCATGAGGTGATTGGAAACTCTAATTATTTTGGAATTTCAACACATTACCTTAGAAAGAATTGCAAACAAAGATGAATGATTCCTTTGGTTGATGGAGGAAATTAGATTCAGAGTTTTAATAGTTTTTTCAGTTGATAATGTTAATTAATATACTCGGCTGTCTATCCACAAATGTTAATTTCATGATCAATATATCAAAAAATGTATTTGGAATTAAAGGAGGAGCCTTGATAGACAGAAAATATGAGAGGTACTCTTTCTTTTGGAATTCAACCAATCAATATCAAGAAGAAATGCAATTCAAGATTAAGGACTCCATTATTTGTTGGGTTTGAATGAATTCATCTTATAAATGGTTGATGGGCATTGTTTTCACAATGAATATAGTTGTGACGAATGACACGTAAGATCATTTCATGGTCGTTGCATGAAAAATGGTCCTAGCAATAAAAAGAGAACCCTAATTAGCATGAGGTGATTGGAAACTCTAATTATTTTGGAATTTCAACACATTACCTTAGATTGAATTGCAAACAAAGATGAATGATTCTTTTGGTTGATGGAAGAAAATAGATTCAGTGTTTAAATAGTTTTTTCACTTGTTTATGTTGATTAATATACTATGTTGTCTATCCACAAATGTTAATTTCATGATCACTATATCAAAAAATGTATTTGGAATTAAAGGAGGAGCCTTGATAGACACAAAATATGAGAGGTACTCTTTCTGTTGGAATTCAACCAATCAATATCAAGAAGAAATGCAATTCAAGATTAAGGACTCCATTATTTGTTGGGTTTGAATGAATTCATCTTATAAATGGTTGATGGGCATTGTTTTCACAATGAATATAGTTGTGACGAATGACACGTAAGATCATTTCATGGTCGTTGCATGAAAAATAGTCCTAGCAACAAAAAGAGAACCCTAATTAGCATGAGGTGATTGGAAACTCTAATTATTTTGGAATTTCAGCACATTAACTTAGAATGAATTGCAAACAAAGATGAATGATTCTTTTGGTTGATGGAACAAAATAGATTCAGAGTTTTAATAGCTTTTTCACTTGTTTATGTTGATTAATATACTATGTTGACTATCCGCAAATGTTAATTTCAAGATCACTATATCAAAAAATATATTTGGAATTAAAAGAGGAGCCTTGATAAACAAATAATATGAGAGGTACTCTTTCTGTTTAAATTCAACCAATCAACATCAATAAGAAATGCAATTCAAGATCAAGGACTCCATTATTTGTTGGGTTTGAATGAATTCATCTTATAAATGGTTGATGGGCATTGTTTTCACAATGAATATAGTTGTGACGAATGACACGTAAGATCATTTCATGGTCGTTGCATGAAAAATAGTCCTACCAACAAAAAGAGAACCCTAATTAGCATGAGGTGATTGGCAACTCTAATTATTTTGGAATTTTGAACACATTACCTTAGATTGAATTGCAAACAAAGATGAATGATTCTTTTGGTCGATGGAAGAAAATAGATTATGTGTTTTAATAGTTTTTTCACTTGTTTATGTTGATTAATATACTATGTTGTCTATCCACAAATGTTAATTTCATGATCACTATATCAAAAAATGTATTTGGAATCAAAAGAGGAGCCTTGTTAAGCAAATAATAGGAGAGGTACTCTTTCTGTTTCAATTCAACCAATCAACATCAATAAGAAATGCAATTCAAGATCAAGGACTCCATTATTTGTTGGGTTTGAATTAATTCATCTTATAAATGGTTGATGGGCATTGTTTTCACAATGAATATAGTTGTGACGAATGACACATAACATCATTTCATGGTCGTTGCATGAAAAATAGTCATGGCAGCAAAAAGAGAACCCTAATTAGCATGAGGTGATTGGAAACTCTAATTATTTTGGAATTTCAACACATTACCTTAGAATGAAGTGCAAACAAAGATGAATGATTCCTTTGGTTGATGGAAGAAAATAGATTTAGAGTTTTAATAGTTTTTTCACATGTGTATGTTAATTAAAATACTAGGTTGTCTATCCACAAATGTTAATTTCATGAACACTATATCAAAAAATGTATTTGGAATCAAAAGAGGAGCCTTGATAAACAAATAATATGAGAGGTACTCTTTCTGTTTAAATTCAAGCAACCAACATCAATAAGAAATGCAATTCAAGATCAAGGACTCCATTATTTGTTGGGTTTGAATTAATTCTTCTTATAAATGGTTGATGGGCATTGTTTTCACAATGAATATAGTTGTGACGAATGACACATAAGATCATTTCTTGGTCGTTGCATGAAAATTAGTCATGGCACCAAAAAGATAACCCTAATTAGCATGAGCTGATTGGAAACTCTAATTATTTCTGAATTTCAACACATTACCTTAGAATGAATTGCAAACAAAGATGAATGATTCCTTTGGTTGATGGAAGAAAATAGATTCAGATTCTTAATAGTTTTTTCACTTGTTTATGTTGATTAATATACTAGGTTGTCTATATCAAAAAATGTATTTGGAATTAAAAGAGGAGCCTAGATAGACACAAAATATGAGAGGTACTCTTTCTTTTGGAATTCAACCAATCAATATCAAGAAGAAATGCAATTCAAGATTAAGGACTCCATTATTTGTTGGGTTTGAATGAATTCATCTTATAAATGGTTGATGCGCATTGTTTTCACAATGAATATAGTTGTGACGAATGACACGTAAGATCATTTCATGGTCGTTGCATGAAAAATAGTCCTGGCAATAAAAAGAGAACCCTAAATAGCACGAGGTGATTGGAAACTCTAATTATTTTGGAATTTCAACACATTACCTTTGAATGAATTGCAAACAAAGATGAATGATTCCTTTGTTTGATGGATGTAAATAGATACAAAGTGTTAATAGTTTTAGACTTCTTTATGTTGATTAATATGCTAGGTTGACTATCCACAAATGTTTATTTCTTGATTGCTGTATCAAAAATTGTGTTTGGAACAAAAAGAGGTGCCTTGATAATCAAAAAAGATGGGAGGTACTCTTTCTTTTGGAATTCAACTAATCAACATGAATAACAAATGCAATTCAAGATCAAGGACTGCATTATTTGTTGGGTTTCAATGAAATCATCTTATAAAAGGTTGATGGGCATTGTTTTCACAATAAATATGGTTGTTACGATTGACACATAACATCATTTCATTGTCGTTGCATGAAAAGTAGTCCTAGCAACAAAAGGAGAACCCTAATTAGCATGAGGTGATTGGAAACTCTAATTATTTTGGAATTTCAGCACATTACCTTAGAATGAATTGCAAACAAAGATGAATGATTCTTTCGGTTGATGGAAGAAAATAGATTCAGAGTTTTAATAGTTTTTTCACTTGTTTATGTTGATTAATATACTATGTTGTCTATCTACAAATGTTAATTTCATGATCACTATATCAAAAAACGTATTTGCAATTAAAAGAGGAGCCTTGATAAACAAATAATATGAGAGGTACTCTTTCTTTTTAAATTCAACCAATCAACATCAATAAGAAATGCAATTCAAGATCAAGGACTCCATTATTTGTTGGGTTTGAATGAATTCATCTTATAAATGGTTGATGGGCATTGTTTTCACAATGAATATAGTTGTGACGAATGACACATAAGATCATTTCATGGTCGTTGCATGAAAAATAGTCCTGGCAATAAAAAGAGAACCCTAAATAGCATGAGGTGATCAGAAACTCTAATTATTTTGGAATTTCAACACATTACCTTAGAATGAATTGCAAACAAAGATGAATGATTCCTTTGTTTGATGGATGTAAATAGATTCAGAGTGTTAATAGTTTTAGACTTCTTTATATTGATTAATATGCTATGTTGACTATCCACACATGTTTATTTCTTGATTGCTGTATCAAAAATTGTGTTTGGAACAAAAAGAGGAGCCTTCATAATAAAAAAAGATGGGAGGTACTCTTTCTTTTGGAATTCAACTAATCAACATGGATAACAAATGCAATTCAAGATCAAGGACTGCATTATTTGCTGGGTTTGAATGAAATCATCTTATAAAAGGTTCATGGGCATTGTTTCCACAATAAATATAGTTGTTACGATTGACACATAACATCATTTCATGGTCGTTGCATGAAAAGTAGTCCTAGCAACAAAATGAGAACCCTAATTAGCATGAGGTGATTGGAAACTCTAATTATTTTGGAATTTCAACACATTACCTTAGATTGAATTGCAAACAAAGATGAATGATTCTTTTGGTTGATGGAAGAAAATAGATTCAGTGTCTTAATAGTTTTTTCATTTGTTTATGTTGATTAATATACTATGTTGTCTTTCCACAAATGTTAATTTCATGAACACTATATCAAAAAATGTATTTGGAATCAAAAGAGGAGCCTTGATAAACAAATAATATGAGAGGTACTCTTTCTGTTTAAATTCAAGCAACCAACATCAATAAGAAATGCAATTCAAGATCAAGGACTCCATTATTTGTTGGGTTTGAATTAATTCTTCTTATAAATGGTTGATGGGCATTGTTTTCACAATGAATATAGTTGTGATGAATGAAACATAAGATCATTTCATCGTCGTTGCATGACAAATAGTCATGGCACCAAAAAGAGAACCCTAATTAGCATGAGCTGATTGGAAACTCTAATTATTTTGGAATTTCAACACATTACCTTAGAATGAATTGCAAACAAAGATGAATGATTCCTTTGGTTGATGGAAGAAATTAGATTCAGAGTTTTAATAGTTTTTTCAGTTGTTAATGTTAATTAATATACTCGGCTGTCTATCCACAAATGTTAATTTCATGATCAATATATCAGAAAATGTATTTGGAATTAAAAGAGGAACCTTGATAAGCAAAAAATATGAGAGGTACCCTTTCATTTGGAATTCAACAAATCAACATGAATGAAATTAACTTATAAATGGTTATTTGTTGGGTTTGAATGAAATCATCTTATAAATGGTTGATGGGCATTGTTTTCACCATGAATATACTTGTTACGAATGACACATAAGATTATTTCATCGTCATTGCATGAAAAACAGTCCTAGTAACAAAAAGAGGAACCTTGATAAGCAAAAAATGTGAGAGGTACTCTTTCAATCGGAATTCAACCAATCAATATGGGAGGTACTCTTTCATTTGGAATTCAACCAATCACAAATGTTTATTTCTGGATTGTTGTATCCAAAATTGTGTTTGGACCAAAAAGAGGAGCCTTCATAAACAAAAAAGATGGGAGGTACTCTTTCTTTTGGAATTCAACAAATCAACATGAATAAGAAATGCAATTCAAGATCATGGACTGCATTATTTGTTGGGTTTGCATGAAATCATCTTATAAATGGTTGATGGGCATTGTTTTCACCATGAATATACTTGTTACGATTGATACATAAGATCATTTCAAAATTGTCCTAGCAACAAAATGAGAACCATAATTAGCATGAGGTGATTGGAAACTCTAATTATTTTGGAATTTCAACACATTACCTTAGATTGAATTGCAAACAAAGATGAATGATTCATTTGGTTGATGGAAGAAAATAGATTCAGTGTCTTAATAGTTTTTTCATTTGTTTATGTTGATTAATATACTATGTTGTCTATCCACAAATGTTAATTTCATGAACACTATATCAAAAAATGTATTTGGAATCAAAAGAGGAGCCTTGATAAACAAATAATATGAGAGGTACTCTTTCTGTTTAAATTCAAGCAACCAACATCAATAAGAAATGCAATTCAAGATCAAGGACTCCATTATTTGTTGGGTTTGAATTAATTCTTCTTATAAATGGTTGATGGGCATTGTTTTCACAATGAATATAGTTGTGACGAATGACACATAAGATCATTTCTTGGTCGTTGCATGAAAAATAGTCATGGCACCAAAAAGATAACCCTAATTAGTATGAGCTCATTGGAAACTCTAATTATTTCAGAATTTCAACACATTACCTTAGAATGAATTGCAAACAAAGATGAATGATTCCTTTGGTTGATGGAAGAAAATAGATTCAGATTCTTAATAGTTTTTTCACTTGTTTATGTTGATTAATATACTAGGTTGTCTATATCAAAAAATGTATTTGGAATTAAAAGAGGAGCCTAGATAGACACAAAATATGAGAGGTACTCTTTCTTTTGGAATTCAACCAATCAATATCAAGAAGAAATGCAATTCAAGATTGAGGACTCCATTATTTGTTGGGTTTGAATGAATTCATCTTATAAATGGTGGATGCGCATTGTTTTCACAATGAATATAGTTGTGACGAATGACACGTAAGATCATTTCATGGTCGTTGCATGAAAAATAGTCCTAGCAACAAAAAGAGAACCCTAATTAGCATGAGGTGATTGGAAACTCTAATTATTTTGGAATTTCAGCACATTACCTTAGAATGAATCGCAAACAAAGATGAATGATTCTTTTGGTTGATGGAAGAAAATAGATTCAGAGTGTTAATAGCTTTTTCACTTGTTTATGTTGATTAATATACTATGTTGTCTATCCACAAATGTTAATTTCATGATCACTATATCAAAAAATGTTTTGGGAATCAAAAGAGGAGCCTTGATGAACAAATAATATGAGAGGTACTCTTTTTGTTTAAATTCAACCAATCAACATCAATAAGAAATGCAATTCAAGATCAAGGACTCCTTTATTTGTTGGGTTTGAATGAATTCATCTTATAACTGGTTGATGGGCATTGTTTTCACAATGAATATCGTTGTGACGAATGACACATAAGATCATTTCATGGTCATTGCATGAAAAATAGTCCTAGCAATAAAAAGAGAACCCTAATTAGCACGAGGTGATTGGAAACACTAATTATTTTGGAATTTCAACACATTACCTTAGAATGAATTGCAAACAAAGATGAATGATTCCTTTGTTTGATGGATGTAAATAGATACAAAGTGTTAATAGTTTTAGACTTCTTTATGTTGATTAATATGCTAGGTTGACTATCCGCAAATGTTTATTTCTTGATTGCTGTATCAAAAATTGTGTTTGGAACAAAAAGAGGTGCCTTTATAATCAAAAAAGATGGGAGGTACTCTTTCTTTTGGAATTCAACTAATCAACATGAATAACAAATGCAATTCAAGATCAAGGACTGCATTATTTGTTAGGTTTGAATGAAATCGTCTTATAAAAGGTTGATGGGCATTGTTTTCACAATAAATATGGTTGTTACGATTGACACATAACATCATTTCATGGTCGTTGCATGAAAAGTAGTCCTAGCAACAAAAAGAGAACCCTAATTAGCATGAGGTGATTGGAAACTCTAATTATTTTGGAATTTCAGCACATTACCTTAGAATGAATTGCAAACAAAGATGAATGATTCTTTCGGTTGATGGAAGAAAATAGATTCAGAGTTTTAATAGTTTTTTCACTTGTTTATGTTGATTAATATACTATGTTGTCTATCCACAAATGTTAATTTCATGATCACTATATCAAAAAATGTATTTGGAATTAAAAGAGGAGCCTTGATAAACAAATAATATGAGAGGTACTCTTTCTGTTTAAATTCAACCAATCAACATCAATAAGAAATGCAATTCAAGATCAAGGACTCCATTATTTGTTGGGTTTGAATGAATTCATCTTATAAATGGTTGATGGGCATTGTTTTCACAATGAATATAGTTGTGACGAATGACACCTAAGATCATTTCATGGTCGTTGCATGAAAAATAGTCCTAGCAATAAAAAGAGAACCCTAAATAGCATGAGGTTATTGGAAACTCTAATTATTTTGGAATTTCAACACATTACCTTAGAATGAATTGCAAACAAAGATGAATGATTCCTTTGTTTGATGGATGTAAATAGATTCAGAGTGTTAATAGTTTTAGACATCTTTATGTTGATTAATATGCTATGTTGACTATCAACACATGTTTATTTCTTGATTGCTGTATCAAAAATTGTGTTTGGAACAAAAAGAGGAGCCTTGATAATAAAAAAAGATGGGAGGTACTCTTTCTTTTGGAATTCAACTAATCAACATTAATAACAAATGCAATTCAAGATCAAGGACTGCATTATTTGCTGGGTTGGAATGAAATCATCTTATAAAAGGTTCATGGGCATTGTTTTCACAATAAATATAGTTGTTACGATTGACACATAACATCATTTCATGGTCGTTGCATCAAAAGTAGTACTAGCAACAAAAAGAGAACCCTAATTAGCATGAGGTGATTGGAAACTCTAATTATTTTGGAATTTCAACACATTACCTTAGAATGAATTGCAAACAAAGATGAATGATTCCTTTGGTTGATGGAAGAAAATAGATTCAGAGTTTTAATAGTTTTTTCACTTGTTTATGTTAATTAATATACTAGGCTGTCTATCCACAAATGTTAATTTCATGATCACTATATGAAAAAATGTATTTGGAATTAAAAGAGGAGGCTTGATAAACAAATAATATGAGAGGTACTCTTCTGTTTAAATTCAACCAATCAACATCAATAAGAAATGCAATTCAAGATCAAGGACTCCATTATTTGTTGGGTTTGAATGAATTCAAATTATAAATGGTTGATGGGCATTGTTTTATCAATGAATATAGTTATGACGAATGACACGTAAGATCATTTCATGGTCGTTGAATGAAAAATAGTCCTAGCAACAAAAAGAGAACCCTAATTAGCATGAGGTGATTGGAAAATCTAATTATTTTGGAATTTTAACACATTACCTTAGATTGAATTGCAAACAAAGATGAATGATTCTTTTGGTTGATGGAAGAAAATTGATTCAGAGTTTTAATAGTTTTTTCAGTTGTTAATGTTAATTAATATACTAGGCTGTCTATCCACAAATGTTAATTTCATGATCACTATATGAAAAAAATGTATTTGGAATTAAAAGAGGAGCCTTGATATACAAATAATTTGAGAGGTACTCTTTCTGTTTAAATTCAACCAATCAACATCAATAAGAAATGCACTTCAAGATCAAGGACTGTATTATTTTTTTGGTTTGAATGACTTCATCTTATAAATGGTTGATGGGCATTGTATTCACAATGAATATAGTTATGACGAATGACACATAAGATCATTTCATGGTCGTCGCATGAAAAAAAGTCCTAGCAACAAAAAGAGAACCCTAATTAGCATGAGGTGATTGGAAAATCTAATTATTTTGGAATTTCAACACATTACCTTAGAATGAATTTCAAACAAAGATGAATGATTCCTTTGTTTGATGGATGTAAATAGATTCAGAGTGTTAATAGTTTTAGACTTCTTTATGTTGATTAATATGCTAGGTTGACTATCCACAAATGTTTATTTCTTGATTGTTGTATCAAAAATTGGGTTTGGAACAAAAAGAGGAGCCTTGATAATCAAAAAAGATGGCATGTACTCTTTCTTTTGGAATTCAACTAATCAACATGAATAACAAATGCAATTCAAGATCAAGGACTGCATTATTTGTTGGGTTTGAATGAAATCATCTTATAAAAGGTTGATAGGCATTGTTTTCACAATAAATATAGTTGTTACGATTGACACATAACATCATTTCTTGGTCGTTGCATGAAAAGTAGTCCTAGCAACAAAAAGAGAACCCTAATTAGCATGAGGTGATTGGAAACTCTAATTATTTTGAAATTTCAGCACATTACCTTAGAATGAATTGCAAACAAAGATGAATGATTCCTTTGGTTGATGGCAGAAAATAGATTCAGAGTTTTAATAGTTTTTTCACATGTTTATGTTAATTAAAATACTAGGTTGTCTATCCACAAATGTTAATTTCCTGATGACTATATCAAAAAATGTATTTGGAATTAAAAGAGCAGCCTTGATAGACAAAAAATATGAGACGTACTCTTTCTTTTGGAATTCAACCAATGAATATCAAGAAGAAATGCAATTCAAGATTAAGGACTCCATTATTTGTTGGGTTAGAATGAATTCATCTTATAAATGGTTGATGGGCATTGTTTTCATAATGAATTTAGTTGTTACGAATGACACATAAGGTCATTTCATGGTCGTTGTATGAAAAATTGTCCTAGCAACAAAAAGAGAACCCTAATTAGTTTGAGGTGATTGGAAACTCTAATTATTTTGGAATTTCAGCACATTACCTAAGAATGAATTACAAACAAAGATGAATGATTCTTTTGGTTGATGGAAGAAAATAGATTTAGAGTTTTAATAGTTTTTTCAGTTGTTAATGTTAATTAATATACTAGGCTGTCTATTCACAAATGTTAATTTCATGATCACTATATGAAAAAATGTATTTGGAATTAAAAGAGGAGCCTTGATAAACAAATAATATGGGAGGTACTCTTTTTGTTTAAATTCAACCAATCAACATCAAGAAGAAATGCAATTCAAGATCAAGGACTCCATTATTTGTTGGGTTTGAATGAATTCATCTTATAAATGGTTGATGAGCATTGTTTTCAAAATGAATATAGTTGTGACGAATGACACATAAGATCATTTCATGGTCGTTGCATGAAAAATAGTCCTAGCAACAAAAAGAGAACCCTAATTAGCATGAGGTGATTGGAAACTCTAATTATTTTGGAATTTCAACACATTACCTTAGAAAGAATTGCAAACAAAGATGAACGATTCTTTTGGTTGATGGAAGAAAATAGATTCAGAGTTTTAATAGTTATTTCACGTGTTTATGTTGATTAATATACTATGTTGTCTATCCTCAAATATTAATTTCATGATCACTATATCAAAAAATGTATTTGGAATTAAAAGAGGAGCCTTGATAAACAAATAATATGGGAGGTACTCTTTCTGTTTAAATTCAACCAATCAACATCAATAAGAAATGCAATTCAAGATCAAGGATTGTATTATTTTTTTGGTTTGAATGACTTCATCTTATAAATGGTTGATGGGCATTGTATTCACAATGAATATAGTTATGACGAATGACACATAAGATCATTTCATGGTCGTCGCATGAAAAAAAGTCCTAGCAACAAAAAGAGAACCCTAATTAGCATGAGGTGATTGGAAAATCTAATTATTTTGGAATTTCAACACATTACCTTAGAATGAATTGCAAACAAAGATGAATGATTCCTTTGTTTGATGGATGTAAATAGATTCAGAGTGTTAATAGTTTTAGACTTCTTTATGTTGATTAATATGCTAGGTTGACTATCCACAAATGTTTATTTCTTGATTGTTGTATCAAAAATTGGGTTTGGAACAAAAAGAGGAGCCTTGATAATCAAAAAAGATGGGATGTACTCTTTCTTTTGGAATTCAACTAATCAACATGAATAACAAATGCAATTCAAGATCAAGGACTGCATTATTTGTTGGGTTTGAATGAAATCATCTTATAAAAGGTTGATAGGCATTGTTTTCACAATAAATATAGTTGTTACGATTGACACATAACATCATTTCTTGGTCGTTGCATGAAAAGTAGTCCTAGCAACAAAAAGAGAACCCTAATTAGCATGAGGTGATTGGAAACTCTAATTATTTTGAAATTTCAGCACATTACCTTAGAATGAATTGCAAACAAAGATGAATGATTCCTTTGGTTGATGGCAGAAAATAGATTCAGAGTTTTAATAGTTTTTTCACATGTTTATGTTAATTAAAATACTAGGTTGTCTATCCACAAATGTTAATTTCCTGATGACTATATCAAAAAATGTATTTGGAATTAAAAGAGCAGCCTTGATAGACAAAAAATATGAGACGTACTCTTTCTTTTGGAATTCAACCAATGAATATCAAGAAGAAATGCAATTCAAGATTAAGGACTCCATTATTTGTTGGGTTAGAATGAATTCATCTTATAAATGGTTGATGGGCATTGTTTTCATAATGAATTTAGTTGTTACGAATGACACATAAGGTCATTTCATGGTCGTTGTATGAAAAATTGTCCTAGCAACAAAAAGAGAACCCTAATTAGTTTGAGGTGATTGGAAACTCTAATTATTTTGGAATTTCAGCACATTACCTAAGAATGAATTGCAAACAAAGATGAATGATTCTTTTGGTTGATGGAAGAAAATAGATTCAGAGTTTTAATAGTTTTTTCAGTTGTTAATGTTAATTAATATACTAGGCTGTCTATTCACAAATGTTAATTTCATGATCACTATATGAAAAAATGTATTTGGAATTAAAAGAGGAACCTTGATAAACAAATAATATGAGAGGTACTCTTTCTGTTTAAATTCAACCAATCAACATCAAGAAGAAATGCAATTCAAGATCAAGGACTCCATTATTTGTTGGGTTTGAATGAATTCATCTTATAAATGGTTGATGGGCATTGTTTTCATAATGAATTTAGTTGTTACGATTGACACATAAGGTCATTTCATGGTCGTTGTTTGAAAAATTGTCCTAGCAACAAAAAGAGAACCCTAATTAGTTTGAGGTGATTGGAAACTCTAATTATTTTGGAATTTCAGCACATTACCTAAGAATGAATTGCAAACAAAGTTGAATGATTCTTTTGGTTGATGGAAGAAAATAGATTCAGAGTTTTAATAGTTTTTTCAGTTGTTAATGTTAATTAATATACTAGGCTGTCGATTCACAAATGTTAATTTCATGATCACTATATGAAAAAATGTATTTGGAATTAAAAGAGGAACCTTGATAAACAAATAATATGAGAGGTACTCTTTCTGTTTAAATTCAACCAATCAACATCAAGAAGAAATGCAATTCAAGATCAAGGACTCCATTATTTGTTGGGTTTGAATGAATTCATCTTATAAATGGTTGATGGGCATTGTTTTCACAATGAATATAGTTGTGACGAATGACACATAAGATTATTTCATGGTCGTTGCATGAAAAATAGTCATGGCACCAAAAAGAGAACCCTAATTAGCATGAGGTGATTGGAAACTCTAATTATTTTTGAATTTCAACACATTACCTTAGAATGAATTGCATGATCGTTTTATCAAAAATTGTTTTTGGAACTAAAAGGGGAGCCTTGATAAACAAAAAAGATAGGAGGTACTCTTTCTTTTGGAATTCAACCAATCAACATCAATAAGAAATGCAATTCAACATCAAGGACTGTATTATTTGTTTGGTTTGAATGACTTCATCTTATAAATGGTTGATGGGCATTGTTTTCACAATGTATATACTTGTTATGAATGACACATAAGATTATTTCATCGTCATTGCATGAAAAACAGTCCTAGTAACGAAAAGGGAACCCCAGTTCGCTTGAGCTGATTGCAAACTCTAATTATTTCAGAATTTCAATACCTAACCTTAGAATGTACTGCAAACCAAGATGAATGATTCCATCGGTTGATGGAAGAAAATAGATTCAGAGTTTTAATAGTTTTTTCACTTGTTTATGTTGATTAATATACTAGGTTGTCTATATCAAAAAATGTATTTGGAATTAAAAGAGGTGCCTTGATAGACACAAAATATGAGAGGTACTCTTTCTTTTGGAATTCAACCAATCAATATCAAGAAGAAATGCAATTCAAGATTAAGGACTCCATTATTTGTTGGGTTTCAATGAATTCATCTTATAAACGGTTGATGGGCATTGTTTTCACAATGAATATAGTTGTGACGAATGACACGTAAGATCATTTCATGGTCGTTGCATGAAAAATAGTCCTAGCAACAAAAAGAGAACGCTAATTAGCATGAGGTGATTGGAAACTCTAATTATTTTGGAATTTCAGCACATTACCTTAGAATGAATTGCAAACAAAGATGAATGATTCTCTTGGATGATGGAAAAAAATAGATTCAGAGTTTTAATAGCTTTTTCACTTGTTTATGTTGATTAATATACTATGTTGTCTATCCACAAATGTTAATTTCATGATCACAATATCAAAAAATGTATTTGGAATTAAAAGAGGAGCCTTGATAAACAAATAATATGAGAGGTACTCTTTCTATTTAAATTCAACCAATCAACATCAATAAGAAATGCAATTCAAGATCAAGGACTCCATTATTTGTTGGGTTTGAATGAATTCATCTTATAACTGGTTGATGGGAATTGTTTTCACAATGAATAAAGTTATGACGAATGACACATAAGATGATTTCATGGACGTTGCATGAAAAATAGTCCTAGTAATAAAAAGAGAACCCTAATTAGCACGAGGTGATTGGAAACTCTAATTATTTTGAAATTTCAACACATTACTTTAGATTGAATTGCAAACAAAGATGAATGATTCTTTTGATTGATGGAAGAAAATAGATTCAGTGTTTTAATAGTTTTTTCACTTGTTTATGTTGATTAATATACTCTGTTGTCTATCCACAAATGTTAATTTCATGATCACTATATGAAAAAATGTATTTGGAATCAAAAGAGGTGCCTTGATAAACAAATAATATGAGAGGAAATCTTTCTGTTTAAATTCAAGCAACCAACATCAATAAGAAATGCAATTCAAGATCAAGGACTCCATTATTTGTTGGGTTTGAATGAATTCATCTTATAAATGGTTGATGGGCATTGTTTTCACAATGAATACAGTTGTGACGAATGACACATAAGATCTTTTCGTGGTCGTTATATGAAAAATAGTCATGGCACCAAAAAGAGAACCCTAATTAGCATGAGCTGATTGGAAACTCTCATTATTTTGGAATTTCAACACATTACCTTAGAATGAATTGCAAACAAAGATGAATGATTCTTTTGGTTGATGGAAGAAAATAGATTCAGAGTTTTAATAGTTTTTTCACTTGTTTATGTTGATTAATATACTATGTTGTCTAGCCACAAATGTTAATTTCATGATCACTATATCAAAAAATGTATTTGGAATTAAAAGAGGAGCCTTGATAAACAAATAATATGAGAGGTACTCTTTCTGTTTAAATTCAACCCATCAACATCATAAGAAATGCAATTCAAGATCAAGGACTCCATTATATGTTGGGTTTGAATGAATTCATCTTATAAATGGTTGATGGGCATTGTTTTCACAATGAATATAGTTGTGACGAATGACACATAAGATCATTTCATGGTCGTTGCATGAAAAATAGTCCTAGCAATAAAAAGAGAACCATAATTAGCATGAGGTGATTGGAAACTCTAATTATTTTGGAATTTCAACACATTACCTTAGATTGAATTGCAAACAAAGATGAATGATTCTTTTGGTTGATGGAAGAAAATAGATTCAGTGTTTTAATAGTTTTTTCACTTGTTTATGTTGATTAATATACTATGTTGTCTATCCACAAATGTTAATTTCATGATCACTATATCAAAAAATGTATTTGGAATCAAAAGAGGAGCCTTGATAAACAAATAATATGAGAGGTACTCTTTCTGTTTGAATTCAACCAATCAACATCAATAAGAAATGCAATTGAAGATCAAGGACTCCATTATTTGTTGGGTTTGAATGAATTCATCTTATAAATGGTTGATGGGCATTGTTTTCACAATGAATATAGTTGTGACGAATGACACATAACATCATTTCATGGTCGTTGCATGAAAAATAGTCATGGCACCAAAAGGAGAACCCTAATTACCATGAGGTGATTGGAAACTCTAATTATTTTGGAATTTCAACACATTACCTTAGAATGAATTGCAAACAAATATGAATGATTCCTTTGGTTGATGGAACAAAATAGATTCAGAGTTTTAATAGTTTTTTCACTTGTTTATGTTAATTAAAATACTAGGTTGTCTATCCACAAATGTTAATTTCCTGATGACTATATCAAAAAATGTATTTGGAATTTAAAGAGCAGCCTTGATAGATAAAAAATATGAGAGGTACTCTTTCTTTTGGAATTCAACCAAAGAATATCAAGAAGAAATGCAATTCAAGATTAAGGACTCCATTATTTGTTGGGTTAGAATGAATTCATCTTATAAATGGTTGATGGGCATTGTTTTCACCATGAATATAGTTGTTACGAATGACACATAAGGTCATTTCATGGTCGTTGTATGAAAAATAGTCATGGCACCAAAAAGAGAACCCTAATTAGCATGAGGTGATTGGAAACTCTAATTATTTTGGAATTTCAACACATTACCTTAGAATGAATTGCAAACAATGATGAATGATTCCTTTGGTTGATGGAAGAAAATAGATTCAGAGTTTTAATAGTTTTTTCAGTTGTTAATGTTAATTAATATACTGGGCTGTCTATCCACAAATGTTAATTTCATGATCACTATATCAAAAAATGTATTTGGAATTAAAAGAGGAACCTTGAGAAGCAAAAAATATGAGAGGTACTCTTTCATTTGGAATTCAACCAATCAATATGGGAGGTACTCTTTCATTTGGAATTCAACCAATTACAAATGTTTATTTCTTGATTGTTGTATCCAAAATTGTGTTTGGAGCAAAAAGAAGAGCCTTCATAAACAAAAAAGATGGGAGGTACTCTTTCTTTTGGAATTCAACAAATCAACATGAATAAGAAATGCAATTCAAGATCATGGACTGCATTATTTGTTGGGTTTGAATGAAATCATCTTATAAATGGTTGATGGGCATTGTTTTCACCATGAATATACTTGTTACGAATGACACATAAGATTATTTCATCGTCATTGCATGAAAAACAGTCCTAGTAACAAAAAGAGGAACCTTGATAAGCAAAAAATATGAGAGGTACTCTTTCATTTGGAATTCAACCAATCACAAATGTTTATTTCTGGATTGTTGTATCCAAAATTGTGTTTGGACGAAAAAGAGGAGCCTTCATAAACAAAAAAGATGGGAGGTACTCTTTCTTTTGGAATTCAACAAATCAACATGAATAAGAAATGCAATTCAAGATCATGGACTGCATTATTTGTTGGGTTTGCATGAAATCATCTTATAAATGGTTGATGGGCATTGTTTTCACCATGAATATACTTGTTACGATTGACACATAAGATCATTTCCTGGTCGTTGCATGAAAAATTGTCCTAGCAACAAAATGAGAACCCTAATTAGCATGAGGTGATTGGAAACTCTAATTATTTTGGAATTCCAACACATCACTTTAGAGTGAATTGCAAACCAAGATGAATGATTCTTTTGGTTGATGGATGTAAATAGATTTAGAGTGTTAATAGTTCTTAGACTTATTTATACTTATTGTTGGAGATTGAAAGAGTAAATGTTGGAGATTGAAAGAGTAATAATCCTTCTTATTCTGAATAATACATTAGACAATAGCTTTATAGATGCTAGACCTAGTAAAAAAGGAAAGTAATAAAAGGTAAAAATACATCAAATCCCATAACTTATGGGACCTTAAAAAACCTACCTAAATTAGTTTATTCCTAAAGATATATTCTAAAAATAGCTAACTATGCACAACATAAGCCACTAATCACGTTTTCCTACACTCCCCCTCAAGCTAGTGAATAGGCATTTTCCATTCCCAGCTTGGATATTATATTTTGAAACACCGAACTGCTTAACCCTTTGGTGAGTACATCCGCAAGCTGGCTGTGTGTAGGCATGTAAGGGGTACAAATCAACCCGCTCTCCATGTGTTCTTTGATAAAGTGTCTGTCGACTTCAATGTGCTTTGTTCGATCATGTTGTACTGGGTTGTGAGCTATGCTGATTGCAGACTTGTTGTCACAATAGAGTCTTATTGAGCTATCCCATTTAATCCTCAAGTCTTCTAGAATGATTTTTAACCAAAGTACTTCACACACACCTTGAGCCATTGCTCGAAATTCTGCTTCTGCACTAGACCTGGCCACTACATTCTGTTTTTTACTCCTCCATGTCACAAGGTTTCCACCAAGAAAGGTGCAATATCCAGTGGTTGACTTTCTGTCAACAATTGACCCAGCATAATCAGCATTTGTGTATGTCTCAAGTACTAAACCTCCGTTCCTTTTGAATAAAATACCTTTTCCTGGTACTCCCTTAAGGTACTGTAATACTCGGTAAGCTGCTTGTAGATGAACTTCCTTTGGGTTATGCATGAATTGGCTATTCACACTAACTGCATATGTTATATCTGGTCGTGTGTGAGACAAATAAATAAGTCTTCCTACAAGGCGTTGATATGTTGCCTTGTCTACCGCAACATCCTCCTCTGCTTTTCCAAGTTTGACATTCTGATCTATTGGAGTACTTGCTGGTTTGCATGCTGTCATGCCTGTTTCCTTTAGGAGATCCGTGACATACTTTTGTTGGGAGATAAAAATGCCTTGCTTAGAGTGAGCAACCTCAATCCCAAGAAAATATTTGAGCCTTCCTAACACCTTGATCTCAAATTCCTTGCCCAAACAATGACTCAAGATTTGTTTTTCTTTGTCATCATCTCCTGTCATTATTATGTCATCAACATAAACCAAGAGAGCTGTGACTCCCCCTGACCTTGAGTGTTTAATGAACAATGTATGATCCCCTCGGCTTTGTTTGTATCCCATAGCTATCATAACTCTAGCAAATCGTCCGAATCATGCTCGTGGTGATTGTTTTAGACCATATAAGGCTTTCTTTAATTTACACACAGTTTGAGAATCCAAGTTCTTCCTATAACCTGGTGGGACCTCCATATAAATTTCTTCCTCTAGTTCTCCATGCAAGAATGCATTTTTTACATCGAACTGCTGTAATTCCCAACCATAGTTAGCTACCAACGACAATAAAACTCTAACAGTATTCATTTTTGCAACTGGTGCAAAAGTTTCCAGATAATCAATTCCATAGCTTTGAGTATATCCTTTGGCTACTAACCTTGCTTTGTATCTTTCTATTGATCCATCTGCTCTATACTTTATTGTATACACCCATTTACACCCTACAGGCTTCTTTCCCACTGGTAACTTTACCAACTCCCAGGTTTTATTTTTCTCAAGTGCCTCCATTTCCACATTCATAGCTTGTTTCCATTTCTCGTTGGACAACGACTCGGATAAGGTGGTAGGAATGGTAATGGTGTTTAAGCTAACAAGGAAGGATCGATGAGATGGTGAAAATTTCTTAAAAGACATAAAGTGTGCAAGAGGATATAAAGGTTGTTTTGTGCACTCTCTTGTTGCTTTCCTAATAGCAATGGGAAGATCCTGGTCATTCCTACTCATATGAAATTCAGTTTCATTTTGCAATGTAGGATTAGGTTGTTTTGTGCACTCCTTTGTTGCTTTCCTAATAGCAATGGGAAGATCCTGGTCATCCTTACTCATATGAAATTCAGTTTCATTTTGCAATGTAGGATTAGATTGTTACCTCATTCTCAGGACTTGGGTTGGACTCTTGGACCTGTATAAATTCAGGAACGATCATCTTCTTCCTTGTGTGAACACCTTGCCCTTGCCAAAAACTTACATTCTCAGGTGCAGAATCTGGTTTTTCTTGAGGATTTTCAGACATATGGTTTGGTTCATTTTCAACTATGTGTTTAGGAAGATTTTCAGGCACACGGTTTGGTATAATGGGACAAGATGAACTGGATGGTTTACACATGGACAGTGGTGATAGATCAAGTAAAACATCCTCATCCTTATTTTCTATTGTTAAATTCTCCCCCTGAAAATAAGGATGGGTGAAGTAAGACTCATGTTCATTGAAAGTGACATCTATTGAGACATAGAACTTCCTTGATGGAGGATGGTAGAACTTATACCCCTTTTGAGTTGAGGAATACCCCACAAAGACACATTTTATTGCCCTTGGATCTAATTTCCCTTTAGTTGGACAGTGAACATGAACAAATGATACACACCCAAATATTCTAGGAACAAGGTTATTTGTAGTTTGTAGGTCAGGGTAGAATGTGGAGAGTATTTCCATAGGACTTTTGAATCCCAAAACTCTAGATGGCAAACGATTTATGAGATGGGCAGCAATGAGAACTGCTTCCCCCCAAAAATTTTTAGGCACATTGTTTTGGAACATAAAGGCTCGAGTTTTTTCATGAAGGTGACCATTTTTCCTTTCCGCTACTCCATTTTGTTGTGGGGTATTGACACAAGATGATTCATGTACTATACCTTCCTTTTGAAAATATGGAGTTAGGGTTTGATTGAAATATTCCCTAGCATTATCTGACCTAAACCTTTTGATATTGATTCCAAATTGATTTTTGACCATGGAGAAAAAATTTGGGAGAACAGTAATAACATCTGATTTATGCTTGAGTAGAAAAATCCAGGCAACATGAGTACAATCATCAATAAATGAAACAAACCATCTTGCTCCAGAAATATTAGGAATAGACGTAGGACCCCAAATATCACTATGAACAAGATAGAAAGGAACAGAACTCTTTTTGTTACTGGCTGGAATTGGTATATGCTTATGTTTAGCAAGTTCACATACCTCACAATGAAAGGTTTCAACATTTAGATTTTTAAACAAAGAAGGAAACAGAATTTCAATAATTCTAAAAGATGGATGTCCAAGTCAGCGATGATGGAGCCAAACTTTCTCTTTATTGGATGAAAGATTTTCTGACATAAAAGAATGGGATAATCTGCCCTTAGTAATGTTTAACTGACTTGGTGTTTCAAGGTAGTAGAGACCATACCGTTCTTTAGCATGTCCAATCATCTTCCCCGAATCCTTGTCCTGAAATTCACAATAGTCGTGATGAAAAACCACATTGTAGTATAAATCTTGAGTAAGTTTTTGTATAGAAATCAAATTTGTGGATAGTTTAGGGACATGGAGGACATTTTTTAGGACCAGTGATGGACCTATTTTAACATTCCCTACACCGGCTACAGTGGTCACCGAACCGTCTGCTGTGGCTATTTTCCTATTGCTTGGACACGGGGAATATGTGGAAAAAATATTTGGTAAGTGAGTCATATGGTCAGTAGCTCCTGAGTCCATGACCCAGGAGTTGCCAAAGGTTGTACCCGAAACATTTAACCCAATGGAGAATGGAAACTCACCTGAATATGCCAAAGAACAGGTACCTGAGGGTGTTTCAAGGTTGTTGATAAGTGATCCTGTCCCTGCAACCTCATACATCTTTTATGAAAAAAAATAACAATTCTAGGCAATTAAGGCCTTATCCTGTCCCTGCAACCTCAGACATCTTTTATGAAAAAAAATAACAATTCTAGGCAATTAAGGCCTTCCACGTGAAGTAGGGATCACCAGCAATAAAGGCTAGCAATCTATTTTGATGTCAAAGAAAAGAAAAGAAAATAGAAGGAAGAAGACTAAGAAGAACAAAGGCTCTGATACCATGTTGGAGATTGAAAGAGTAAATGTTGGAGATTGAAAGAGTAATAATCCTTCTTATTCTGAATAATACATTAGACAATAGCTTTATAGATGCTAGACCTAGTAAAAAAGGAAAGTAATAAAAGGTAAAAATACATCAAATCCCATAACTTATGGGACCTTAAAAAACCTACATAAATTAGTTTATTCCTAAAGATATATTCTAAAAATAGCTAACTATGCACAACATAAGCCACTAATCACGTTTTCCTACACTTATTAATATACTAGGTTGTTTATCCAAAATTGTTTATTTCATGATCGTTTTATCAAAAATTGTTTTTGGAACTAAAAGAGGAGCCTTGATAAACAAAAAAGATAGCAGGTACTCTTTCTTTTGGAATTGAACCAATCAACATCAATAAGAAATGCAATTCAACATCAAGGACTGTATTATTTGTTTGGTTTGAATGACTTCATCTTATAAATGGTTGATGGGCATTGTTTTCACAATGAATATACTTGTTACGAATGACACATAAGATTATTTCATCGTCATTGCATGAAAAACAGTCCTAGTAACAAAAAGGGAAGCCCAGTTCGCATGAGCTGATTTCAAACTCTAATTATTTCAGAATTTCAATACATAACCTTAGAATGAACTGCAAACCAAGATGAATGATTCCACTGGTTGATGGAAGAAAATAGATTCAGAGTTTTAAGATTTTTTTCACTTGTTTATGTTGATTAATATACTACGTTGTTTATATCAAAAAATGTATTTGGAATTAAAAGAGGAGCCTTGATAGACACAAAATATGAGAGGTACTCTTTCTTTTGGAATTCAACCAATCAATATCAAGAAGAAATGCAATTCAAGATTAAGGATTCCATTATGTGTTGGGATTGAATGAATTCATCTTATAAATGGTTGATGGGCATTGTTTTCACAATGAATATAGTTGTGACGAATGACACATAAGATCATTTCATGGTCGTTCCATGAAAAATAGTCCTAGCAACAAAAAGAGAACCCTAATTAGCATGAGGTAATTGGAAACTCTAATTATTTTGGAATTTCAACACATTACCTTAGAATGAATTGCAAACAAAGATGAATGATTCTTTTGGTTGATGGAAGAAAATAGATTGAGAGTTTTAATAGTTTTTTCACGTGTTTATGTTGATTAATATACTATGTTGTCTATCCACAAATGTTAATTTCATGATCACTATATCAAAAAATGTATTTGGAATTAAAATAGGAGCCTTGATAAACAAATAATATAAGAGGTACTCTTTCTTGTTGAATTCAACCAATCAATATCAATAAGAAATGCAATTCAAGATCAAGGACTGTATTATTTTTTGTTTGAATGACTTCATCTTATAAATGGTTGATGGGCATTGTTTTCACAATGAATATAGTTGTGACGAATGACACATAAAATCATTTCATGGTCGTTGCATGAAAAATATTCCTAGCAACAAAAAGAGAACCCTAATTAGCATGAGTTGATTGGAAAATCTAATTATTTTGGAATTTCAACACATTACCTTAGAATGAATTGCAGACAAAGATGAATGATTCCTTTGTTTGATGGATGTAAATAGATTCAGAGTGTTAATAGTTTTAGACTTCTTTATGTTGATTAGTATGCTAGGTTGACTATCCACAAATGTTTATTTCTTGATTGCTGTATCAAAAATTGTGTTTGGAACAAAAAGAGGAGCCTTGATAATCAAAAAGGATGGGAGGTACTCTTTCCTTTGGAATTCAACTAATCAACATGAATAACAAATGCAATTCAAGATCAAGGACTACATTATTTGTTGGGTTTGAATGAAATCATCTTATAAAAGGTTGATGGGCATTGTTTTCACAATAAATATAGTTGTTACGATTGACACATAACGTCATTTCATGGTCCTTGCATGAAAAGTAGTCCTAGCAACAAAAAGAGAACCCTAATTAGCATGAGGTGATTAGAAACTCTAATTTTTTTGGAATTCCAACATATCACTCTAGAGTGAATTGTAAACCAAGATGAATGATTCTTTTGGTTGATGGATGTAAATAGATTCAGAGTGTTAATAGTTCTTAGACTTATATATACTTATTAATATACTAGGTTGTCTATCCAAAATTGTTTATTTCATGATCGTTTTATCAAAAATTATTTTTGGAGCTAAAAGAGGAGCCTTGATAAACAAAAAAGATAGGTGGTACTCTTTCTTTTGGAATTCAACCAATCAACATCAATAAGAAATGCAATTCAAGATCAAGGACTATATTATTTTTTGGTTCGAATGACTTCATCTTATAAATTGTTGATGGGCATTGTTTTCACAATGAATATAGTTGTGACAAATGACACATAAGATCATTTCATGGTCGTTGCATGAAAAATATTCCTAGCAACAAAAAGAGAACCCTAATTAGCATGAGTTGATTGGAAAATCTAATTATTTTGGAATTTCAACACATTACCTTAGAATGAATGGCAGACAAAGATGAATGATTCCTTTGTTTGATGGATGTAAATAGATTCAGAGTGTTAATAGATTTTAGACTTGTTTATGTTGATTAATATGCCAGGTTGACTATCCACAAATGTTTATTTCTTGATTGCTGTATCAAAAATTATGTTTGCAACAAAAAGAGGAGCGTTGATAAATAAAAAAGATGGGAGGTACTCTTTCTTTGGGAATTCAACTAATCAACATGAATAACAAATGCAATTCAAGATCAAGGACTGCATTATTTGTTGGGTTTGAATGAAATCATCTTATAAAAGGTTGATGGGCATTGTTTTCACAATAAATATAGTTGTTATGATTGACACATAACGTCATTTCATGGTCGTTGCATGAGATGATTGGAAAATCTAATTATTTTGGAATTTCAACACATTACCTTAGAATGAATTGCAAACAAAGATGAATGATTCTTTTGGATGATGGAAGAAAATAGATTAAGAGTTTTAATTGTTTTTTCACGTGTTTATGTTGATTAATATACTATGTTGTCTATCCACAAATGTTAATTTCATGATCACTATATCAAAAAATGTATTTGGAATTAAAAGAGGAACCTTGATAAGCAAAAAAGATGAGAGGTACTCTTTCATTTGGAATTCAACCAATCAATATGGGAGGTACTCTTTCATTTGGAATTCAACCAATCACAAATGTTTATTTCTTGATTGTTGTATCCAAAATTATGTTTGGAACAAAAAGAGGAGCCTTGATAAACAAAAAAGATGGGGGGTACTCTTTCTTTTGGAATTCAACAAATCAACATGAATAAGAAATGCAATTCAAGATCATGGACTGCATTATTTGTTGGGTTTGCATGAAATCATCTTATAAATGGTTGATGGGCATTGTTTTCACCATGAATATAGTTGTTACGATTGACACATAAGATCATTTCATGGTCGTTGCATGAAAAATTGTCCTAGCAACAAAATGAGAACCCTAATTAGCATAAGGTGATTGGAAACTCTAATTATTTTGGAATTCCAACACATCACTTTAGAGTGAATTGCAAACCAAGATGAATGATTCTTTTGGTTGATGGATGTAAATAGATTCAGAGTGTTAATAGTTCTTAGACTTATTTATGCTTATTAATATACTAGGTTGTCTATCCAAAATTGTTTATTTCATGATCGTTTTATCAAAAATTGTTTTTGGAACTAAAAGAGGAGCCTTGATAAACAAAAAAGATAGGACGTACTCTTTCTTTTGGAATTGAACCAATCAACATCAATAAGAAATGCAATTCAACATCAAGGACTGTATTATTTGTTTGGTTTGAATGACTTCATCTTATAAATGGTTGATGGGCATTGTTATCACAATGAATATAGTTGTTACGAATGACACATAAGATTATTTCATCGTCATTGCATGAAAAATAGTCCTAGTAACAAAAAGGGAACCCCAGTTCGCATGAGGTCATTGCAAACTCTAATTATTTCAGAATTTCAATACATAACCTTAAAATGAACTGCAAACCAAGATGAATGATTCCATTGGTTGATGGAAGAAAATAGATTCAGAGTTTTAAAACTTTTTTCACTTGTTTATGATGATTAATATACTGGGTTGTCTATCCACAAATGTTAATTTCATGATTACTATATCAACAAATGTATTTGGAATTTAAAGAGAAGCCTTGATAGATACAAAATATGAGAGGTACTCTTTCTTTTGGAATTAAACCAATCAATATCAAGAAAAACGCAATTCAAGATTAAGGACTCCATTATTTGTTGGGTTTGAATGAATTCATCTTATAAATGGTTGATGGGCATTGTTTTGACAATGAATATAGTTGTTACAAATGACACATAAGAACATTTCATGGTCGTTGCATGAAAAATAGTCCTAGCAACAAAAAGAGAGCCCTAATTAGCATTAGGTGATTGGAAACTCTAATTATTTTGGAATTTCAACACATTACTTTAGAGTGAACTCCAAACCAAGATGAATGATTACTTTTGTTGATGGATGTAAATAGATTCAGAGTGTTAATAGTTCTTAGACTTATTTATACTGATTAATATGCTAGGTTGACTATCCACAAATGTTTATTTCATGATTGCTGTATCAAAAATTGTGTTTGGAACTAAAAGAGGAGCCTTGATAAACAAAAAAGATGGGACGTACTCTTTCTTTTGGAATTCAACCAATCAACATCAATAAGAAATTCAATTCAAGATCAAGGACTGCATTATTTGTTGGGTTTGAATGAATTCATCTTATAAATGGTTAATGGGCATGGTTTTCACAATGAATATAGTTGTTACATATGACACTTAAGAACATTTCATGGTCGTTGCATGAAAAATAGTCCTAGCAACAAAAAGAGAACTCTAATTAGCATGAGGTGATTGGAAACTCTAATTATTTTGGAATTTCAACACATTAGCTTAGAATGAATTGCAAACAAATATGAATGATTCCTTTGTTTGATGGTTGTAAATAGATTCAGAGTGTTAATAGATTTTAGACTTGTTTATGTTGATTAATATGCCAGGTTGACTATCCACAAATGTTTATTTCTTGATTGCTGTATCAAAAATTATGTTTGCAACAAAAAGAGGAGCGTTGATAAATAAAAAAGATGGGAGGTACTCTTTCTTTGGGAATTCAACTAATCAACATGAATAAGAAATGCAATTCAATATCAAGGACTGCATTATTTGTTGGGTTTGAATGAAATCATCTTATAAATGGTTGATGGGCATTGTTTTGACAATAAATATAGTTGTTACGATTGACACATAAGATCATTTCATCGTCGTTGCTTGAAAAATTGTTCTAGCAACAAAAAGAGAACCCTAATTAGCATGAGGTGATTGGAAACTCTAATTATTTTGGAATTTCAACACATTACCTTAGAATGAATTGCAAACAAAGATGAATGATTCTTTTGGTTGATGGAAGAAAATAGATTCTGAGTTTTAATAGTTTATTCACTTGTTTATGTTGATTAATATACTATGTTGTCTATCCACAAATCTTAATTTCATGATCACTATATCAAAAAATGCATTTGAAATTAAAAGAGGAGCCTTGATAAACAAATAATATGAGAGGTACCCTTTCTGTTTAAATTCAACAAATCAACATCAATAAGAAATGCAATTCAAGATCAAGGACTCCATTATTTGTTGGGTTTGAATGAATTCATCTTATAAATGGTTGATGGGCATTGTTTTCACAATGAATATAGATGTGATGAATGACACATAAGATCATTTCATGGTCGTTGCATGAAAAATAGTCCTAGCAAAAAAAAGAGAACCCTAATTAGCATGAGGTGATTGGAAACTCTAATTATTTTGGAATTTCAACACATTACCTTAGAATGAATTGCAAACAAAGATGCATGATTCTTTTGTTTATGGATGTAAATAGATTCAGAGTGTTAATACTTTTAGACTTCTTTATGTTGATTAATATGCTTGGTTGACTATCCACAAATGTTTATTTCTTCATTGCTATATAAGAAATTGTGTTTGGAACAAAAAAAGGAGCCTTCATAAACAACAAAGATGGGAGGTACTCTTTCTTTTGGAATTCAAACTAATCAACATGAATAACAAATGCAATTCAAGATCAAGGACTGCATTATTAGTTGGGTTTGAATGAAATCATCTTATAAAAGGTTGATGGGCATTGTTTTCACAATAAATATAGTTGCTACGATTGACACATAACATCATTTCATGGTCGTTGCATGAAAAATAGTCCTAGCAACAAAAAGAGAACACTAATTTGCATGAGGTGGTTGGAAACTTTAATTATTTTGGAATTTCAGCACATTACCTTAGAATGAATTGCAAACAAAGATGAATGATTCTTTTGGTTGATGGAAGAAAATAGATTCAGAGTTTTAATAGTTTTTTCACTTGTTTATGTTGATTAATATACTATGTTGTCTATCCACAAATGTTAATTTCATGATCACTATATCAAGAAATGAATTTGGAATTAAAAGAGGAGCCTTCATAAACAAATAATATGAGAGGTACTCTTTCTGTTTAAATTCGTCCAATCAACATCAATAAGAAATGCAATTCAAGATCAAGGACTCCATTATTTGTTGGGTTTGAATGAATTCATCTTATAAATGGTTGATGTGCATTTTTTCACAATTAATATAGTTGTGACGAATGCCACATAAGATCATTTCATGGTCGTTGCATGAAAAATAGTCCTAGCAATAAAAAGAGAACCCTAATAAGCATGAGGTGATTGGAAACTCTAATTATTTTGGAATTTCAACACATTACCTTAGATTGAATTGCAAACAAAGATGAATGATTCTGTTGGTTGATGGAGGAAAATAGATTCAGTGTTTTAATAGTTTTTTCACTTGTTTATGTTGATTAATATACTATGTTGTCTATCCATAAATGTTAATTTCATGATCACTATATCAAAAAATGTATTTGGAATCAAAAGAGGAGCCTTGATAAACAAATAATATGAGAGGTACTCTTTCTGTTTAAATTCAACCAATCAACATCAATAAGAAATGCAATTCAAGATCAAGGACTCCATTATTTGTTGGGTTTGAATGAATTCATCTTATAACTGGTTGATGGGCATTGTTTTCACAATGAATATAGTTGTGACGAATGACACATAAGATCATTTCATGGTCGTTGCATGAAAAATAGTCATGGCACCAAAAAGAGAACCCTAATTAGCATGAGGTGATTGGAAACTCTAATTATTTTTGAATTTCAACACATTACCTTAGAATGAATTGCAATCAAAGATGAATGATTCCACAAATGTTAATCTCCTGATGACTATATCAAAAAATGTATTTGGAAGTAAAAGAGCAGCCTTGATAGACAAAAAATGTGAGAGGTACCCTTTCTTTTGGAATTCGACCAATGAATATGAAGAAGAAATGCAATTCAAGATTAGGGACTCCATTATTTGTTGGGTTAGAATGAATTCATCTTATAAATGGTTGATGGGCATTGTTTTCATAATGAATTTAGTTGTTACGAATGACACATAAGGTCATTTCATGGTCGTTGTATGAAAAATTGTCCTAGCAACAAAAAGAGAATCCTAATTAGTTTGAGGTGATTGGAAACTCTAATTATTTTGGAATTTCAGAACATTACCTTAGAATGAATTGCAAACAAAGATGAATGATTCTTTTGGTTGGTGGAAGAAAATAGATTTAGAGTTTTAATAGTTTTTTCAGTTGTTAATGTTAATTAATATACTAGGCTGTCTATCCACAAATGTTAATTTCATGATCACTATATCAAAAAATGTATTTGGAATTAAAATTGGAACCTTGTTAAGCAAAATATGAGAGGTACTCTTTCATTTGGAATTCAACCAATCACAAATGTTTATTTATTGATTGCTGTATCCAAAATTGTGTTTGGAAAAAAAAGTGGAGCCTTGATAAACAAAAAAGATGGGAGGTACTCTTTCTTTTGGAATTCAACAAATCAACATGAATAAGAAATGCAATTCAAGATTATGGACTGCATTATTTGTTGGGTTTGAATGAAATCATCTTATAAATGGTTGATGGGCATTGTTTTCACCATGAATATAGTTGTTACGATTGACTCATAAGATCATTTCATGGTCGTTGCATCAAAAATTGTCCTAGCAACAAAATGAGAACCCAATTAGCATGAGGTGATTGGAAACTCTAATTATTTTGGAATTCCAACACATTACTTTAGAGTGAATTGCAAACCAAGATCAATGATTCTTTTGGATGATGGATGTAAATAGATTCAGAGTGTTAATAGTTCTTAGACTTTTTTATACTGATTAATATACTGGGTTGTCTATCGAAAATTGTTTATTTCATGATCGTTTTATCAAAAATTGTTTTTGGAACTAAAAGAGGAGCCTTGATAAACAAAAAAGATAGGAGGAACTCTTTCTTTTGGAATTCAACCAATCAACATCAATAAGAAATGCAATTCAACATCAAGGACTGTATTATTTGTTTGGTTTGAATGACTTCATCTTATAAATGGTTGATGGGCATTGTTTTCACAATGAATATATTTGTTACGAATGACACATAAGATTATTTCATCGTCATTGCATCAAAAACAGTCCTAGTAACAAAAAGGGAATCCCAGTTCGCATGAGGTCATTGCAAACTCTAATTATTTCAGGATTTCAATACATAACCTTAAAATGAACTGCAAACCAAGACGAATGATTCCATTGGTTGATGTAAGAAAATGGATTCAGAGTTTTAATATTTTTTTCACTTGTTTATGTTGATTAACATACTAGGTTGTCTATCCACAAATGTTAATTTCATAATCACTATATCAAAAAATGTATTTGGAATTAAAAGAGAAGCCTTGATAGATACAAAATATGAGAGGTACTCTTTCTTTTGGATTTCAACCAATCAATATCAAGAAGAAATGCAATTCAAGATTAAGGACTCCATTATTTGTTGGGTTTGAATGAATTCATCTTATAAATGGTTGATGGGCATTGTTTTGACAATAAATATAGTTGTTACGATTGACACATAAGATCATTTCATCCTCGTTCCTTGAAAAATTGTTCTAGCAACAAAAAGAGAACCCTAATTAGCATGAGGTGATTGGAAACTCTAATTATTTTGGAATTTCAACACATTACCTTAGAATGAATTGCAAACAAAGATGAATGATTCTTTTGGTTGATGGAAGAAAATAGATTCAGAGTTTTAATAGTTTATTCACTTGTTTATGTTGATTAATATACTATGTTGTCTATCCACAAATCTAAATTTCATGATCACTATATCAAAAAATGTATTTGGAATTAAAAGAGGAGCCTTGATAAACAAATAATATGAGAGGTACTCTTTCTGTTTAAATTCAACAAATCAACATCAATAAGAAATGCAATTCAAGATCAAGGACTCCATTATTTGTTGGGTTTGAATGAATTCATCTTATAAATGGTTGATGGGCATTGTTTTCACAATGAATATAGTTGTTACGAATGACCCATAAAAACATTTCATGGTCGTTGCATGAAAAATAGTCCTAGCAACAAAAAGAGAACCCGAATTAGCATTAGGTGATTGGAAACTCTAATTATTTTGGAATTTCAACACATTACTTTAGAGTAAATTCCAAACCAAGATGAATGATTACTTTGGTTGATGGATGTAAATAGATTCAGAGAGTTAGTAGTTCTTAGACTTATTTATACTGATTAATATGCGAGGTTGACTATCCCCAAATGTTTATTTCATGATTGCTGTATCAAAAATTGTGTTTGGAACTAAAAGAGGAGCCTTGATAAACAAAAAAGATGGGACGTACTCTTTCTTTTGGAATTCAACCAATCAACATCAATAAGAAATTCATTTCAAGATCAAGGACTGCATTATTTGTTGGGTTTGAATGAATTCATCTTATAAATGTTTAATGGGCATTGTTTTCACAATGAATATAGTTGTTACGAATGATACATAAGAACATTTCGTGGTCGTTGCATGAAAAATAGTCCTAGCAACAAAATGAGAACCCTGATTAGCATGAGGTGATTGGAAACTCTAATTATTTTGGAAATTCAACACATTACTTTAGAGTGAATTGCAAACCAAGATGAATGATTCCTTTGGTTGATGGATGTAAATCGATTCAGAGTGTTAATAGTTCTTAGACTTATTTATACTGATTAATATGCTAGGTTGACTATCCACAAATGTTTATTTCATGATTGCTGTATCAAAAATTGTGTTTGGAACTAAAAGAGGAGCCTTGATAAACAAAAAAGATGGGACGTACTCTTTCTTTTGGAATTTAACCAATCAACATCAATAAGAAATTCAATTCAAGATCAAGGACTGCATTATTTGTTGGGTTTGAATGAATTCATCTTATAAATGGTTAATGGGCATTGTTTTCACAATGAATATAGTTGTTACGAATGACACATAAGAACATTTCATGGTCGTTGCATGAAAAATAGTCCTAGCAACAAAAAGAGAACCCTAATTAGCATGAGGTGATTGGAAACTCTAATTATTTTGGAATTTCAACACATTACCTTAGAATGAATTGCAAACAAAGATGAATGATACCTTTGGTTGATGGTAGAAAATTGATTCAGAGTTTTAATTTTTTTTTCACTTTTTTTTGTTAACTACTATACTAGGTTGTCTATCCACAAAATGTTAATTTCATGATCACTATATCAAAAAATGTATTTGGAATTAAAAGAGGAGCCTTGGTAAACAAAAAAGATGAGAGGTACTCCTTCTATTGGAATTGAACCAATCAATATTAAGAAGAAATGCAATTCAGAATTAAGGACTGCATTATTTCTTGGGTTAGAATGAATTCATCTTATAAATGGTTGATGGCCATGGTTTTTACAATGAATATAGTTGTTACGAATGACACATAATATCATTTCATGGTTGTTGCAAGAAAAATAGTCCTAGCAACAAAAAGAGAACCCTAATTAGCATGAGGTGATTGGAAACTCTGATTATTTTGGAATTTCAACACATTAGCTTAGAATGAATTGGAAACAAATATGAATGATTCCTTTGTTTGATGGTTGTAAATAGATTCAGAGTGTTAATAGATTTTAGACTTGTTTATGTTGATTAATATGCCAGGTTGACTATCCACAAATGTTTATTTCATGATTGCTGTATCAAAAATTGTGTTTGGAACTAAAAGAGGAGCCTTGATAAACAAAAAAGATGGGACGTACTCTTTCTTTTGGAATTCAACCAATCAACATCAATAAGAAATTCAATTCAAGCTCAAGGACTGCATTATTTGTTGGGTTTGAATGAATTCATCTTATAAATGGTTAATGGGCATTGTTTTCACAATGAATATAGTTGTTACGAATGAAACATAAGAACATTTCATGGTCGTTGCATGAAAAATAGTCCTAGCAACAAAAAGAGAACCCTAATTAGCATGAGGTGATTGGAAACTCTAATTATTTTGGAATTTCAACACATTACCTTAGAATGAATTGCAAACAAAGATGAATGATACCTTTGGTTGATGGTAGAAAATTGATTCAGAGTTTTAATTTTTTTTTCACTTTTTTTTGTTAACTAATATACTAGGTTGTCTATCCACAAAATGTTAATTTCATGATCACTATATCAAAAAATGTATTTGGAATTAAAAGAGGAGCCTTGGTAAACAAAAAAGATGAGAGGTACTCCTTCTATTGGAATTGAACCAATCAATATTAAGAAGAAATGCAATTCAGGATTAAGGATTGCATTATTTCTTGGGTTAGAATGAATTCATCTTATAAATGGTTGATGGCCATGATTTTTACAATGAATATAGTTGTTACAAATGACACATAATATCATTTCATGGTTGTTGCAAGAAAAATAGTCCTAGCAACAAAAAGAGAACCCTAATTAGCATGAGGTGATTGGAAACTCTGATTATTTTGGAATTTCAACACATTAGCTTAGAATGAATTGGAAACAAATATGAATGATTCCTTTGTTTGATGGTTGTAAATAGATTCAGAGTGTTAATAGATTTTAGACTTTTTTATGTTGATTAATATGCCAGGTTGACTATCCACAAATGTTTATTTCTTGATTGCTGTATCAAAAATTGTGTTTGGAACAAAAAGAGGAGCCTTGATAAACAAAAAAGATGGGAGGTACACTTTCTTTTGGAATTCAACTAATCAACATGAATAACAAATGCAATTCATGATCATGGACTGCATTATTTGTTGGGTTTGAATGAAATCATCTTATAAATAGTTGATGGGCATTGTTTTCACAATAAATATAGTTGTTACGATTGACACATAAGATCATTTCACGGTCGTTGCATGAAAAATTGTCCTAGCAACAAAATGACAACCCTAATTAGCATGAGATGATTGGAAACTCTAATTATTTTGGAATTTCAACACATTACTTTAGAGTGAATTGCAAACGAAGATGAAAGATTAATTTAGTTGATGGATTTAAATAGATTCAGAGTGTTAATAGTTCTTAGACTTATTTATACTGATTAATATACTAGGTTGTCTATCCAAAATTGTTTATTTCATGATCGTTTTATCAAAAATTGTATTTGGAACTAAAAGAGGAGCCTTGATACTCAAAAAAGATAGAAGGTACTCTTTCTTTTGGAATTCAACCAATCAACATCAATAAGAAATGCAATTCAAGATCAAGGACTGTATTATTTTTTTGGTTTGAATGACTTCATCTTATAAATGGTTGATGGGCATTGTTTTCACAATGAATATACTTGTTACAAATGACCACATAAGATTATTTCATCGTCATTGCATGAAAGACAGTTCTAGTAACAAAAAGGGAACCCCAGTTCTCATGAGGTCATTGCAAACTCTAATTATTTCAGAATTTCAATACATAACCTTAAAATGAACTGCAAAGCAAGATGAATGATTCCATTGGTTGATGGAAGAAAATAGATTCAGAGTTTTAATAGTTTTTTCACTTGTTTATGTTGATTAATATACTAGATTGTCTATCCACAAATGTTAATTTCATGATCACTATATCAAAAAATGTATTTGGAATTAAAAGAGAAGCCTTGATAGACACAAAATATGAGAGGTACTCTTTCTTTTGGAATTCAACCAATCAATATCAAGAAGAAATGCAATTCAAGATTAAGGACTCCATTATTTGTTGGGTTTGAATGAATTGATCTTATAAATGGTTGATGGGCATTGTTTTCACAATGAATATAGTTGTTACGAATGACACATAAGAACATTTCATGGTCGTTGCATGAAAAATAGTCCTAGCAACAAAAAGAGAACCCTAATTAGCATTAGTTGATTGGAAACTCTAATTATTTTGGAATTTCAACACATTACTTTAGAGTGAATTCCAAACCAAGATGAATGATTACTTTGGTTGATGGATGTAAATAGATTTAGAGTGTTAATAGTTCTTAGACTTATTTATACTGATTAATATGCTAGGTTGACTATCCACAAATGTTTATTTCATGATTGCTGTATCAAAAAATGTGTTTGGAACTAAAAGAGGAGCCTTGATAAACAAAAAAGATGGGACATACTCTTTCTTTTGGAATTCAACCAATCAACATCAATAAGAAATTCGATTCAAGATCAAGGACTGCATTATCTGTTGGGTTTGAATGAATTCATCTTATAAATGGTTGAAGGCCATGGTTTTTACAATGAATATAGTTGTTACGAATGACACATAATATCATTTCATGGTTGTTGCAAGAAAAATAGTCCTAGCAACAAAAGGAGAACCCTAATTAGCATGAGGTGGTTGTAAACTCTAATTATTTTGGAATTTCAACACATTAGCTTAGAATGAATTGCAAGCAAATATGAAGGATTCCTTTGTTTGATTGTTGTAAATAGATTCAGAGTGTTAATAGATTTTACGCTTGTTTATGTTGATTAATATGCCAGGTTGACTATCCACAAATGTTTATTTCTTGATTGCTGTATCAAAAATTGTGTTTGGAACAAAAAGAGGAGCCTTGATAAACAAAAAAGATGGGAGGTACTCTTTCTTTTGGAATTCAACTAATCAACATGAATAACAAATGCAATTCAAGATCATGGACTGCATTATTTGTTGGGTTTGAATGAAATCATCTTATAAATAGTTGATGGGCATTGTTTTCACAATAAATATAGTTGTTACGATTAACACATAAGATCATTTCACGGTCGTTGCATGAAAAATTATCCTAGCAACAAAATGAGAACCCTAATTAGAATGAGGTGATTGGAAACTCTAATTATTTTGGAATTTCAACACATTACTTTAGAGTGAATTGCAAACAAAGATGAATGATTAATTTGGTTGATGGATGTAAATAGATTTAGAGTGTTAATAGTTCTTAGACTTATTTATACTAATTAATATACTAGGTTGTCTATCCAAAATTGTTTATTTCATGATCGTTTTATCAAAAATTGTATTTGGAAGTAAAAGAGGAGCCTTGATAAACAAAAAAGATAGGAGGTACTCTTTCTTTTGGAATTCAACCAATTAACATCAATAAGAAATGCAATTCAAGATCAATGACTATTATTTTTTTGGTTTGAATGACTTCATCTTATAAATGGTTGATGGGCATTATTTTCACAATGAATATACTTGTTACGAATGACACATAAGATTATTTCATCGTCATTGCATGAAAAACAGTCCTAGTAACAAAAAGGGAACCCCAGTTCGCATGAGGTCATTGCAGCCACTAATTATTTCAGAATTTCAATACATAACCTTAAAATGAACTGCAAACCAAGATGAATGATTCCATTGGTTGAAGGAAGAAAATAGATTCAGATTTTAGTATTTTCTTCACTTGTTTATGTTGATTAATATACTAGGTTGTTTATCCACAAATGTTAATTTCATAATCACTATATCAAAAAATGTATTTGGAATTAAAAGAGAAGCCTTGATAGATACAAAATATGAGAGGTACTCTTTCTTTTGGAATTCAACGAATCAATATCAAGAAGAAATGCAATTCAAGATTAAGGACTCCATTATTTGTTAGCTTTGAATGAATACATCTTATAAATGGTTAATGGGCGTTGTTTTCACAAGGAATATAGTTGTTACGAATGACACATAAGAACATTTCATGGTCGTTGCATAAAAAATAGTCCTATCAACAAAAAGAGAACCCTAATTAGCATTAGGTGATTGGAAACTCTAATTATTTTGGAATTTCAACACATTTCTTTAGAGTGAATTCCAAACCAAGATGAATGATTACTTTGGTTGATGGATGTAAATAGATTCAGAGTGTTAATAGTTCTTAGACTTATTTATACTGATTAATATGCTAGGTTGACTATCCACAAATGTTTATTTCATGATTGCTATATCAAAAATTGTGTTTGGAACTAAAAGAGGAGCCTTGATGAACAAAAAAGATGGGACGTACACTTTCTTTTGGAATTGAACCAATCATCATCAATAAGAAATTCAATTCAAGATCAAGGACTTCATTATTTGTTGGGTTTGAATGAATTCATCTTATAAATGGTTAATGGGCATTGTTTTTACAATGAATATAGTTGTTACGAATGACACATAAGAACATTTCATGGTCGTTGCATGAAAAATAGTCCTAGCAACAAAAAGAGAACCCTATTTAGCATGAGGTGATTGCAAACTCTAATTGTTTTGGAATTTGAACACATTACCTTAGAATGAATTGCAAACCAAGATGAATGATACCTTTGGTTGATGGTAGAAAATTGATTCAGAGTTTTAATTTTTTTTTCACTTTTTTATGTTAACTAATATACGAGGTTGTCTATCCACAAAATGTTAATTTCATGATCACTATATCAAAAAATGTATTTGGAATTAAAAGAGGAGCCTTGATAAACAAAAAAGTTGAGAGGTACTCCTTCTATTGGAATTGAACCAATCAATATTAAGAAGAAATGCAATTTAGGATTAAGGACTGCATTATTTGTTGGGTTAGAATGAATTCATCTTATAAATGGTTGATGGCCATGGTTTTTACAATGAATATAGTTGTTACGAATGACACATAATATCATTTCATGGTTGTTGCAAGAAAAATAGTCCTAGCAACAAAAAGAGAACCCTAATAAGCATGAGGTGATTGGAAACTCTAATTATTTTGGAATTTCAGCACATTCGCTTAGAATGAATTGCAAGCAAATATGAATGATTCCTTTGTTTGATGGTTGTAAATAGATTCAGAGTGTTAATAGATTTTAGACTTGTTTATGTTGATTAATATGCCAGGTTGACTATCCACAAATGTTTATTTCTTGATTGCTGTATCAAAAATTGTGTTTGGAACAAAAAGAGGAGCCTTGAGAAACAAAAAAGATGGGAGGTACTCTTTCTTTTGGAATTCAATTAATCA
Source organism: Ceriops zippeliana (assembly GCA_037897445.1). Lineage (NCBI taxonomy): Eukaryota > Viridiplantae > Streptophyta > Magnoliopsida > Malpighiales > Rhizophoraceae > Ceriops > Ceriops zippeliana. Next base: position 10,916 of record JBAPLH010000439.1, on the reverse strand, counting down.
ACTTGAATAACAAATGCAATTCAAGATCATGGACTGCATTATTTGTTGTTTTTTAATGAAATCATCTTATAAATAGTTGATGGACATTGTTTTCACAAAAAATATAGTTGTTACGATTGACACATAAGATCATTTCACGGTCGTTGCATGAAAAATTGTCCTAGCAACAAAATGAGAACCCTAATTAGCATGAGGTGATTGGAAACTCTAATTATTTTGGAATTTCAACACATTACTTTAGAGTGAATTGCAAACGAAGATGAATGATTAATTTGGTTGATGGATGTAAATAGATTCAAAGTGTTAACAGTTCTTAGACTTATTTATACTGATTAATATACTAGGTTGTCCATCCAAAATTGTTTATTTCATGATCGTTTTATCAAAAATTGTATTTGGAACTAAAAGAGGAGCCTTGCTACACAAAAAATATAGGAGGTACTCTTTCTTTTGGAATTCAACCAATCAACATCAATATGAAATGCAATTCAAGATCAAGGACTGTATTATTTTTTTGGTTTGAATGACTTCATCTTATAAATGGTTGATGGGCATTATTTTCACAATGAATATACTTGTTACGAATGACACATAAGATTATTTCATCGTCATTGCATGAAAAACAGTCCTAGTAACAAAAAGGGAACCCCAGTTCGCATGAGGTCATTGCAAACTCTAATTATTTTGGAATTTCAATACATAACCTTAGAATGAACTGCAAACCAACATGAATGATTCCATTGGTTGATGGAAAAAAATAGATTCATAGTTTTAATAGTTTTTTCACTTGTTTATGTTGATTAATATACTAGGTTGTCTATCCACAAATGTTAAATTCATGATCACTATATCAAAAAATGTATTCGGAATCAAAAAAGGAGCCTTGATAGACACAAAATATGAGAGGTACTCTTTCTTTGGGAATTCAACCAATCAATATCAAGAAGAAATGCTATTCAAGATTAAGGACTCCATTATTTGTTGGGTTTTAATGAATTCATCTTATAAATGGTTGATGGGCATTGTTTTCACAATGAATATGGTTGAGACGAATGACACATAAGATCATTTCATGGTCATTGCATGAAAAATAGTCATGACACCAAAAAGAGATCCCTAATTAGCATGAGGTGATTGGAAACTCTAATTATTTTGGAATTTCAACACATTACCTTAGAATGAATTGAAAACAAAGATAAATGATTCCTTTGTTTGATGGATGTAAATAGATTCAGAGTGTTAATAGTTCTTAGACTTATTTATACTGATTAATATACTAGGTTGTCTATCCAAAATTGTTTATTTCATGATCGTTTTATCAAAAATTGTATTTGGAACTAAAAGAGGAGCCTTGATAAACAAAAAAGATAGGAGGTACTCTTTCTTTTGGAATTCAACTAATCAACATGAATAAGAATTGCAATTCAATATCAAGGACTGCATTATTTGTTGGGTTTGAATGAAATCATCTTATAAATGGTTGATGGGCATTGTTTTCACAATAAATATAGTTGTTACGATTGACACATAAGATCATTTCATGGTCGTTGCTTGAAAAATTGTCCTAGCAAGAAAATGAGAACCCTAATTAGCATGAGGTGATTGGAAACTCTAATTATTTTGGAATTTCAACACATTACTTTAGTGTGAACTGCAAACCAAGATGAATGATTCCTTTGGTTGATGGATGTAAATAGATTCAGAGTGTTAATAGTTCTTAGACTTATTTATACTGATTAATATACTAGGTTGTCCATCCAAAATTGTTTATTTCATGATCGTTTTATCAAAAATTGTATTTGGAACTAAAAGAGCAGCCTTGATAAACAAAAAAGATAGGAGGTACTCTTTCTTTTGGAATTCAACCAATCAACATCAATAAGAAATGCAATTCAAGATCAAGGACTGTATTCTTTTTTTGGTTTGAATGACTTCATCTTATAAATGGTTGATGGGCATTGTTTTCACAATGAATATACTTGTTTCAAATGACACAAAGGATTATTTCATCGTCATCGCATGAAAAATAGTCCTAGTAACAAAAAGGGAACCCCAGTTCGCATGAGGTCATTACAAACTCTAATTATTTCAGAATTTCAATACATAACCTTAAAATGAAATGCAAACCAAGATGAATGATTCCATTGGTTGATGGAAGAAAATGGATTCAGAGTTTTAATATTTTTTTCACTTGTTTATGTTGATTAATATACTAGGTTGTCTATCCACAAATGTTAATTTCATGATCACTATATCAAAAAATGTATTTGGAATTAAAAGAGAAGCCTTGATAGATACAAAATAAGAGAGGTACTCTTTCTTTTGGAATTCAACCAATCAATATCAAGAAGAAATGCAATTCAAGATTAAGGACTCCATTATTTGTTGGGTTCGAATGAATTCATCTTATAAATGGTTTATGGGCATTGTTTTTACAATGAATATAGTTGTTACGAATGACACATAAGAACATTTCATGGTCGTTGCATGAAAAATAGTCCTAGCAACAAAAAGAGAACCCTAATTAGCATTAGGTGATTGGAAACTCTAATTATTTTGGAATTTCAACACATTACTTTAGAGTGAATTCCAAACCAAGATTAATGATTACATTGGTTGATGGATGTTAATTGATTCAGAGTGTTAATAGTTCTTAGACTTATTTATACTGATTAATATGCAAGGTTGACTATCCACAAATGTTTATTTCATGATTGCTGTATCAAAAATTGTGTTTGGAACTAAAAGAGGAGCCTTGATAAACAAAAAAGATGGGACGTACTCTTTCTTTTGGAATTCAACCAATCAACATCAATAAGAAATTCAATTCAAGATCAAGGACTGCATTATTTGTTGGGTTTGAATGAATTCATCTTATAAATGGTTAATGGGCATTGTTTTCACAATGAATATTGTTGTTACGAATGACACATAAGAACATTTCATGGTCGTTGCATGAAAAATAGTCCTAGCAACAAAATGAGAACCATAATTAGCATGAGGTGATTGGAAACTCTAATTATTTTGGAATTTCAACACATTACTTTATAGTGAATTGCAAACCAAGATGAATGATTCCTTTGGTTGATGGATGTAAATACATTCAGAGTGTTAATAGTTCTTATATTTATTTATACTGATTAATATACTAGGTTGTCTATCCAAAATTGTTTATTTCATGATCGTTTTATGAAAAATTGTATTTGGAACTAAAAGAGGAGCCTTGATAAACAAAAAAGAGAGGAGGTACTCTTTCTTTTGGAATTCAACCAATCAACATCAATAAGAAATGCAATTCAAGATCAAGGACTATATTATTTTTTTTGTTTGAATGACTTCATCTTATAAATGGTTGATGGGCATTATTATCACAATGAATATACTTGTTACGAATGACACATAAGATTATTTCATCGTCATTGCATGAAAAATAGTCCTAGTGAAAAAAAGGGAACCCCAGTTCGCATGAGGTCGTTGCAAACTCTAATTATTTTGGAATCTCAATACATAACCTTAGAATGAACTGCAAACAAAGATGAATGATTCCATTCGTTGTTGGAAAAAAATAGATTCAGAGTGTTAATAGTTTTTTCACTTGTTTATGTTGATTAATATACTAGGTTGTCTATCCACAAATGTTAAATTCCTGATCACTATATCAAAAAATGTATTTGGAATCAAAAGAGGAGCCTTGATAGACACAAAATATGAGAGGTACTCTTTCTCTGGGAATTCAACCAATCAATATGAAGAAGAAATGCAATTCAAGATTAAGGACTCCATTATTTGTTGGGTTTTAATGAATTCATCTTATAAATGGTTGATGGGCATTGTTTTCACAATGAATATAGTTGTGATGAATGACACATAAGATCATTTCATGGTCGTTGCATGAAAAATAGTCATGGCACCAAAAAGAGAACCCTAATTAGCATGAGGTGATAGGAAACTCTAATTATTTTGGAATTTCAACACATTACCTTAGAATGAATTGCAAACAAAGATAAATGATTCCTTTGTTTGATGGATGTAAATAGATTCATAGTGTTAATAGTTCCTAGACTTATTTATACTGATTAATATACTTGGTTGTCTATCCAAAATTGTTTATTTCATGATCGTTTTATCAAAAATTGTATTTGGAACTAAAAGAGGAGCCTTGATAAACAAAAAAGATAGGAGGTACTCTTTCTTTTGGAATTGAACTAATCAACATGAATAAGAAATGCAATTCAATATCAAGGACTGCATTATTTGTTGGGTTTGAATGAAATCATCTTATAAATGGTTGATGGGCATTGTTTTCACAATAAATATAGTTGTTACGATTGACACATAAGATCATTTCATGGTCGTTGCTTGAAAAATTGTCCTAGCAACAAAATGAGAACCCTAATTAGCATGAGGTGATTGGAAACTCTAATTATTTTGGAATTTCAACACATTACTTTAGTGTGAATTGCAAACCAAGATGAATGATTCCTTTGGTTGATGGATGTAAATAGATTCAGAGTGTTAATAGTTCTTAGACTTATTTCTACTGATTAATATACTAGGTTGTCCATCCAAAATTGTTTATTTCATGATCGTTTTATCAAAAATTGTATTTGGAACTAAAAGAGCAGCCTTGATAAACAAAAAAGATAGGAGGTACTCTTTCTTTTGGAATTCAACCAATCAACATCAATAAGAAATGCAATTCAAGATCAAGGACTGTATTATTTTTTTGGTTTGAATGACTTCATCTTATAAATGGTTGATGGGCATTGTTTTCACAATGAATATACTTGTTACAAATGACACATAAGATTATTTCATGGTCTTTGCATGAAAAACATTCCTAGTAACAAAAAGGGATCCCCAGTTCGCATGAGGTGATTGCAAACTCTAATTATTTTGGAATTTCAATACATAACCTTAGAATGAACTGCAAACAAAGATGAATGATTCCATTCGTTGATGGAAAAAAATAGATTCAGAGTTTTAATAGTTTTTTCACTTGTTTATGTTGATTAATATACTAGGTTGTCTATCCACAAATGTTAAATTCCTGATCACTATATCAAAAAATGTATTTGGAATCAAAAGAGGAGCCTTGATAGACACAAAATATGAGAGGTACTCTTTCTTTGGGAATTCAACCAATCAATAGGAAGAAGAAATGCAATTCAAGATTAAGGACTCCATTTTTTGTTGGGTTTTAATGAATTCATCTTATAAATGGTTGATGGGCATTGTTTTCACAATGAATATAGTTGTGACGAATGACACATAAGATCGTTTCATGGTCGTTGCATGAAAAATAGTCATGCCACCAAAAAGAGAACCCTAATTAGCATGAGGTGATTGGAAACTCTAATTATTTTGGAATTTCAACACATTACCTTAGAATGAATTGCAAACAAAGATAAATGATTCCTTTGTTTGATGGATGTAAATAGATTCAGAGTGTTAATAGTTCTTAGACTTATTTATACTGATTAATATACTAGGTTGTCTATCCGAAATTGTTTATTTCATGATCATTTTATCAAAAATTGTATTTGGAACTAAAAGAGGAGCCTTGATAAACAAAAGAGATAGGAGGTACTCTTTCTTTTGGAATTGAACTAATCAACATGAATAAGAAATGCAATTCAATATCAAGGAATGCATTATTTGTTGGGTTTGAATGAAATCATCTTATAAATGGTTGATGGGCATTGTTTTCACAATGAATATACTTGTTACAAATGACACAAAGGATTATTTCATGGTCATTGCATGAAAAACAGTTCTAGTAAAAAAAGGGGAACCCCAGTTCGCATGAGGTGAATGCAAACTTTAATTATTTCTGAATTTCAATACATAACCTTAGAATGAACTGCAAACCAAGATGAATGATTCCATTGGTTGATGGAAGAAAATAGATTCAGTGTTTTAATAGTTTTTTCACTTGTTTATGTTGATTAATATACTAGGTTGTCTATATCAAAAAATGTATTTGGAATTAAAAGAGGAGCCTTGATAGACACAAAATATGAGAGGTACTCTTTCTTTTGGAATTCAACCAATCAATATCAAGAAGAAATGCAATTCAAGATTAAGGACTGCATTATTTGTTGGGTTTGAATGAATTCATCTTATAAATGGTTGATGGGCATTGTTTTCACAATGAATATAGTTGTGACGAAGGACACATAAGATCATTTCGGGGTTGTTGCATGAAAAATAGTCCTAGCAACAAAAAGGGAACCCTAATTAGCATGAGGTGATTGGAAACTCTAATTATTTTGGAATTTCAACAGATTACCTTAGAATGAATTGCAAACAAAGATGAATGATTCTTTTGGTTGATGGAAGAAAATAGATTCAGAGTTTTAATAGTTTTTTCAGTTGTTAATGTTAATTAATATACTAGGCTGTCTATCCACAAATGTTAATTTCATGATCATTATATCAAAAAATGTATTTGGAATTGAAAGAGGAACCTTGATAAGCAAAAAATATGAGAGGTACTCTTTCATTTGGAATTCAACCAATCACAAATGTTTATTTCTTGATTGCTGTATCCAAAATTGTGTTTGGAGCAAAAAGAGGAGCCTTGATAAACAAAAAAGATGGGAGGTACTCTTTCTTTTGGAATTCAACAAATCAACATGAATAAGAAATGCAATTCAAGATCATGGAATGCATTATTTGTTTGTTTTGAATGAAATCATCTTATAAATGGTTGATGGGCATTGTTTTCACCATGAATATACTTGTTACGATTGACACATAAGATAATTTCATGGTCGTTGCATGAAAAATTGTCCTAGCAACAAAATGAGAACCCTAATTAGCATGAGGTGATTGGAAACTCTAATTATTTTGGAATTCCAACACATTACTTTAGAGTGAATTGCAAACCAAGATGAATGATTCTGTTGGTTGATGGATGTAAATAGATTCAGAGTGTTAATAGTTCTTAGACTTATTTATACTCATTAATATACTAGGTTGTCTATCCAAAATTGTTTATTTCATGATCGTTTTATCAAAAATTGTTTTTGGAACTAAAATAGGAGCCTTGATAAACAAAAAAGATAGGAGGTACTCTTTCTTTTGGAATTCAACCAATCAACATCAATAAGAAATGCAATTCAACATCAAGGACTGTATTATTTGTTTGGTTTGAATGACTTCATCTTATAAATGGTTGATGGGCATTGTTTTCACAATGAATATACTTGTTACGAATGACACATAAGATTATTTCATCATCATTGCATAAAAAACAGTCCTAGTAACAAAAAGGGAACCCCAGTTCGCATGAGGTCATTGCAAACTCTAATTATTTCAGAATTTCAATACATAACCTTAAAATGAACTGCAAACCAAGATGAATGATTCCATTGGTTGATGGAAGAAAATAGATTCAGAGTTTTAATATATTTTTCACTTGTTTATGTTGATTAATATACTAGGTTGTCTATCCACAAATGTTAATTTCATGATCACTATATCAAAAAATGTATTTGGAGTTAAAAGAGAAGCCTTGATAGATACAAAATATGAGAGGTACTCTTTCTTTTGGAATTCAACCAATCAATATCAAGAAGAAATGCAATTCAAGATTAAGGACTGCATTATTTGTTGGGTTTGAATGAATTCATCTTATAAATGGTTAATGCGCATTGTTTTTACAATGAATATAGTTGTTACGAATGACACATAAGAACATTTCATGGTCGTTGCATGAAAAATAGTCCTAGCAACAAAATGAGAACCCTAATTAGCATGAGGTGATTGCAAACTCTAATTATTTTGGAATTGCAACACATTACCTTTGAATGAATTGCAAACAAAGATGAATGATACCTTTGGTTGATGGTAGAAAATTGATTCGGAGTTTTAATTTTTTTTTCACTTTTTTATGTTAACTAATATACTAGGTTGTCTATCCATAAAATGTTAATTTCATGATCATTATAACAAAAAATGTATTTGGAATTAAAAGAGGAGCCTTGATAAACAAAAATGATGAGAGGTACTCCTTCTATTGGAATTGAACCAATCAATATTAAGAAGAAATGCAATTCAGGATTAAGGACTGCGTTATTTGTTGGGTTAGAATGAATTCATCTTATAAATGGTTGATGGGCATTGTTTTCACAATGAATATACTTGTTACTAATGACACATAAGAATATTTCATGGTCATTGCATGAAAAACAGTCCTAGCAACAAAAAGGGAACCCCAGTTCGCATGAGGTGATTGCAAACTCTAATTATTTTGGAATTTCAATACATAACCTTAGAATGAACTGCAAACCAAGATGAATGATTCCATTGGTTGATGGTAAAAAATAGATTGAAAGTTTTAATAGTTTTTTCACTTGTTTATGTTGATTAATATACTAGGTTGTCTATCCACAAATGTTAAACTCATGATCACTATATCAAAAAATGTATTTGGAATCAAAAGAGGAGCCTTGATAGACACAAAATATGAGAGTTACTCTTTCTTTGGGAATTCAACCAATCAATATCAAGAAGAAATGCAATTCAAGATTAAGGACTCCATTATTTGTTGGGTCTTAATGAATTCATCTTATAAATGGTTGATGGGCATTGTTTTCACAATGAATGTAGTTGTGACGAATGACACATAAGATCATTTCATGGTCGTTACATGAAAAATAGTCCTAGCAACAAAAAGAGAACCCTATTTAGCATGAGGTGATTGGAAACTCTAATTATTTTGGAATTTCAACACATTACCATAGAATGAATTGCAAACAAAGATAAATGATTCCTTTGTTTGATGGATGTAAATAGATTCAGAGTGTTAATAGTTTTAGACTTGTTTATGTTGATTAATATGCTAGGTTCAGTATCCACAAATGTTTATTTCTTGATTGTTGTATCAAAAATTGTGTTTGGAACAAAAAGAGGTGCGTTGATAAACAAAAAAGATGGGAGGTGCTCTTTCTTTTGGAATACAACTAATCAACATGAATAAGAAATGCAATTCAATATCAAGGACTGCATTATTTGTTGGGTTTGAATGAAATCATCTTATAAATGGTTGATGGGCATTGTTTTCACAATAAATATAGTTGTGACGATTGAGACATAAGATGATGTGAAAAAACCCCAAAAGACGTGGCTTAGGGACCCAACGCACATAAGGAATCAAAGTACAACCAGGAAAGCTAAACCAGAGTTTAATATCACAAACCCTAGACCCACCCTTGGAAGAAACACGAACCTAGGGTATTTAAGAAGGATATGAACGCCACACTCCAGAAAAGAAAGGAATTGGGAGTGATAAGTCGATTAGAACGCCACAAGAAGAATTACCTCTTGATAAGTTCTTTAGTCCTTAAAAGAACTGAAGGAAAAAAAACCCTTGCTTTCTATTTCACTCAAAGTTGTCTGCCTTCAGAGCTTACAAGGGGTGCCTATTTATAGGCTAAGATAGCAATCCTAAAGTGGCACAAATTCCTACTTAGGACAAATCCTTATTTTGGAAGAATTCTTAATTGTGGACAAATTCCAACATAAATAATAAATTCTTATTTAGGAAGAAATGCTATTACTTATTCTTCCCTATTAAGTATTCTAATTATATTAATTATGTCTGGACTCCTTGTCAAACTTGAATTTGCACCATTTGAAGCTGGGTTGGCCTGAATGTCCTGAATCAGCCCATTTAAGGCTTCTTTAATCTTTTTGGCTCTAACTCGTGTTATTAGGCCTTCTGGAATGTGCAATGGACCCTTTGCAACCCTTGAAGCTTTCCACCCATCATCTCCATGATTCTCATCATTCCCCCTTCCCTCCAAAGGATTCGTCCCTGAATCATCACCTATATCAAAAGGGGAAAGATCAGAAACATTAAATGTTGCACTCACATTATACTCACCAGGAAGTTCCAACTTATAAGCATTGTCATTAATGCGAGCGACAACTTGAAAGGGACCATCTCCTCTGGGTTGTAGCTTCGAACGCCTTTGAGCTGGAAACCGTTCCTTGCGCATATGCACCCAAACCCAATCACCAGGTTCAAACACCACCTTCTTTCGTCCCTTGTTGACATGGGATGCATGTTGCTCAGTTTGTTTTTCAATATGTTGTCGCACCTTCTCATGCAATTTTTTTATCATGTATGCTTTGCGTTCCCCATCTAAGTTGGCATACTCATTAACAGGTATAGGTACCAAATCCAAAGGAGTCAATGGATTAAAACCATATACAATTTCAAAGGGAGAGTAACTAGTAGTAGAATGAACACTCCTATTATACGCAAACTCGACATGTGGTAAACAATCTTCCCATGCTTTCAAATTTGTTCGAATAATAGCACGCAAAAGAGTAGAAAGAGTTCGATTAACTACCTCAGTCTGCCCATCAGTTTGTGGATGACAAGTAGTTGAAAACAATAGCTTAGTACCTAACTTACCCCACAAAGTCTTCCAGAAGTAGCTTAAGAACTTTGTATCCCGATCTGAAACGATGCTTCGTGGCATGCCATGCAAACGTACTACTTCTCTAAAGAATAAGTTAGCCATGTTGTTTGCATCATCAGTTTTATGACATGGGATGAAGTGTGCCATCTTTGAAAACCTATCAACAACAACAAATACAGAATCCCTACCCTTTTTTGTTCGTGGCAATCCTAGTACAAAGTCCATAGATAAATCAACCCAGGGATGGTTAGGTATGGGTAGAGGGGTATACAAGCCATGAGGTAAAACTCTAGATTTAGCTTGTTTGCATGTGATGCATTTCGCACATATCCTCTCAACATCTCGTTTCATTCGTGGCCAAAAGAAATGTTCATTTAGGACATCTAGGGTTTTCCTAACTCCGAAATGACCCATTAGACCACCCTCATGAGCTTCTCTTACAACCAACTCCCTTAAAGAACTTATAGGCATGCATAAATG